>JBCAUA010488608.1:6785-17152 GCA_038406235.1 Peronia verruculata | reverse complement strand
TACAAACAGAAAAGGCAGTACTTTTGAGAGAAAGAAAAAGTGCAAAATAGCATTTTTTTTTTTTTGGGGAAAAATCGAAATTTCAGCACGCCCCCCCCCCCCTTTAATCAGTCAATAATGCTCGTAGAAGGAAATGGAGCTCTGTGCTCGCTTGTAATTATCTCTGTCCATCATGTCAGCAAAAGAACGTGGTACCAGTCTTTGATGAACTTACATGAGTTCACTATGGCTTTTCAAATTTTGCCCATTTAAATATAATCGACGATACTAAAGTAATTGTTGTTGTTCTTGTTATTTTTGTTGTTTTTAGTCTGTGTCCAT
The DNA here is from genome assembly GCA_038406235.1 of Peronia verruculata. Lineage (NCBI taxonomy): Eukaryota > Metazoa > Mollusca > Gastropoda > Systellommatophora > Onchidiidae > Peronia > Peronia verruculata. The sequence continues at coordinate 16,831 of JBCAUA010488608.1, read as the reverse complement.
TTTTTCTCACCGGTATTCCTTTTTTCTTTTTCAACTCTTTACTTCTTTCATTTCAGTGCATCTGAGACATGATGGGGAGCCTATGGATCTGCTTGTATTTGATACAGCTGGCCAAGTAAGCTGGGTGTTTGGATGTTTGAATGGACGGATGGATGGATTGATGGATGGATGGATTGCCAGATTAACGGATGGATGGAAGGATGGATGGATGGATGGATGGATGGATGGATGAATGGATGGATGGCTCCATGCATGTATGCATGGATGAATGGATGCGTGTATAGATGGATTGATGGGTGGATGGATGGATAGATGGATGGATAAATGGTTGTTACATGCATGATGGATACATAAAGGGCTGAATAATGGATGGTGGATGGATGGATGCATAGATAAATGCATTCATACATAGATAAGGAATAGCTGGATATACTTGGCGATGTGTGTGCAAAGAGGGATGTACGAACAGGTCTTCATAAACATGACGAAAACCAGAGGTCATAGAGGTATGCATTAAAAACAAAACAAAGGAAAATTGGTGTTGTTTTTCACATAGTCAAGAAAAAAAAAAAAGACTCTCCAAATGATCCCAAATTTCTTTTCAAAGCCTTATTAGATCATCTTTCAGATTTTATCCAGTGTATTGACTTGACTATAGAATCCTGAAATTCCAGTAATGAAATGCAACAGCTTAAGACTCAAACGTGTCATGTATTCAACGAAATTATATCGAACTGGTCTTTACATGTTGTTAACAGATAAGTGGCAAGACGTAATGTTTGTTTATTCAAGATTGTTTACATGGTACTTTATTCCAGAGTGACTTTGAGGCTTTGAGAGAACACACGTATAGAGAAAGCGAGGTCCTGGTTCTCTGCTTCTCCGTCTGTGACAGAGATTCCTATGCCAGCATCCTGACCGAGTGGGCGCCGGAAATCAAACGCCACACCAAGAAGAAGTTGCCCATAGTGCTGGTGGGGACGCAGACTGACCTGCGGCGAGGGCGCTGGGGCAGGGACGTACAGAAACAGGAAGGACAGCGCTTAGCCAAAGTGATCGGCGCCGATGTGTACCTGGAATGCTCAGCGAGAACTGGAGAGGGTCTCCGGGAGGTGTTTGACAGCATCCTCGCCTGTGCCCTTTCACAGAAGAGAAGAAAGAACGGCCTTCTCAAGAGATTATTGAAGCGACGATGATTGCCTCACCCTTCACTAACAGGGCAGACTAATGTCATATAGGCATCCCGTGATCCTCATCAAAAGCCCTCTTGGGTGGGTAAATTCTCTAGTCTTGAGTTGATTTCTACGAATACACTATTTTGATTAACTCGTGTTTCTCGCGGTTCTCGCAGTCTCTTCGGCCTGGTGTGATGGGCTCTATCCTTAAGACAAATACATTGAAACGTCACTGAGTCCTCCATAACCTACAATTAAGTGCTAAAGACAGGTGCTTTTGACTGCATCTTCGTCGGTGCCATTAGCCGTTAGAGAAGGAAATATAAATTTAATAATAACAGCCTTTTTTCTCCAGAGATTGTTGAATCGATAATGTTGCATTTTCATTCACGAAGAAAGTGTTCCTGTAATATATTCGTAGTCATCATTATGCCAGTGTTCTTTCACTACTGTTTTCCTCTACTGTGACCAACGTCACATATTAGTGAAGATATGAGAATATATATGACAATATATATTAAGATCATATACAAATGATTATATGAGAGCAGTATGAATATCTATTCAGAGCAACAACGTTTTCGTTGAGCTTTTTCAGCTTTTCTTTTTAGCTTGACCGCTCTTTAAATACGACTGCTCACATGTGTTTTGTATATTGTATTTTTGTTTGTTTGTTTGTTTTTTGACACTCAGTAGATCTAATTGATGACGGAGTTATGATATTGTGCCTAATCTGGCCAGGTGTTTGGGTGACCAACTGGTTCATTCCCATGTACTGGCCAGTGTTTGTAGACATGGCTTAGGCTGCTCAGTCATCGAGACAGACAGATTAAGTGCCACTCTATGTCTCGAAGTGGGGGGGAATGATATTTTCACGTCATCCAGACAAACATATTTAGTAGTTTGCACAAAAACCTGACGTCTCACAATAATCATAAACGTCATAATGTACTACCAGTGTTAGGTGTATTCTTCTATTTCGACATTCGACCAGAAGGATCGTATCTAATAATTTCCTGGTGGCCTGACTAGCTTTTGTCTTACAAGGTTTTGTTTCATGGACTAGTTTGCGTGATAATCTAACGTCTTACAGTGAAGTTACAATCCATCATCAGTGCCAAGAGTGTTCCTATTTCGGCTTTCGATTAGATGGAATACTCTTTGTAACGTTTTGATGATTTGACTTAAATTTCACCTAACGTTGTTCTGTCATCTGAGACAAGTTTCCAAGGGAATCTGACGATATATTATAGTTATCTGTGACATTTTAAAATTGTTATTGTTAATTATATCTTACCAGGAATAGTAGTGATCATTTACCATTATTTTTTTAAGAGGCAAGTTCATTGTGATTTAATTCTTCAAAATAACAATGGAGACTGTGTTAATAATATAATTAGAACCATTGCGGTCTTGAGAAGTGATAGGTTTCATGGGAAAAACTAGTAACGAGGAGATCCCTCAATAAAATCAGTCAAACGCACACTTTATGGTGAGTTTCAACCGCTATATCTATCACTGTCTGTAACAATTTTGTTACTAAGAATTAAATTGGCAACGCTAGTTTATATTTTCACTTTACAATAATTTAATGTTCTCATCCCTTATGACTTTATGGGGATTTCGCAAGTCACGTGATAATGATGTCTTTTCTCATTATAAAACATCAAACATTGCTCTTTCTCTTCTATGTTATATTATATGTAAAATGTGTATATTTTCTGTAGGTTTTTAAAATTTTATAGTTGTTCATTACATTATTATATTGATGCGCTGGCGCATACTTTTGTGACATGTTATAAATTTGTATCTATTTTATACTTTTTTTTTTTTTCAATTATTTTCATTATCACTCATCCCCAGACATCAGTGATCATACCGATGTTTCCCAATTCTTTTGCCTTCATAAGTTTATTTATGTGTTTTTTAAGCGAAGATAAATATTTCTGACGACTTGGTTTCTCATGTTATGAAACATCTTATAGAAAAAAAAAAGAAAAAAAAAAAAAAAACCAACGGCTGAATATATGAATAAATTGACATTTGTTACACAAAATCCAAGAGTATTTCTATGGTTTATCAAAGGTATAAGTAGCTGATATACCTTCATTGGCTGTTTCTTGCACGATCAACACTCGAGCACAACCCAAGAGATACGGGTCACAGAAAATAATACAAAGAAACTGAGTGGCCCCCATAATATTATCGAGGACTATAATAATGGCAGCATGTTGGTTGTCCATCGGATCCGATGATGACGTTTACATTCTGCAACTCATCGATGTACACGAGGGTAGCTCTGCAGTCCTAGCCTGGAGGCGCAGAGTCTTGAACAGTTAGTGGGAGCATTGGAAGTCTGTTGTTGTATTCACTGTTGATGCAGCTCTGGGTCGCCTTTCTCTGGCAGCAGGGAGCTTCTGGTGTCGTAGCATACACACTGTCAAACATCTCACGAATGGACATATCACTGCTTTACCTCTACCTAAGATCTCAATACGTTTAAAGAAGTAGGCCTAGACTTTATGTTCCCACTAAAGGGCTAATACAATACATCGATTCCTGCAAATGAGATAGTTTGTCAGTTTGTCAGTACACCACTTTGTGAGATTAGAATTCTCGCTATGGGCAAAAAAACTCCGAGGTAACAGAAAGCTTTACGTTTACATACGCCCCCTCGTGAGATAGGGAACGAATCGTTTAATGTTCGCTCTCTGAAAATCTATGCCACAATCATCTGGGGCTACTCATAGCAATCAGTTTACATTATATAATGATGGATAATAGATGACATTAATTGCAGAGTGCCTATACCTATACAGTGCAGACTTAAAGTAACCTAAGCTATCAGTTAGTGTCCCGACAAACTCACATAAACACTCACTCACGTTCTCACTTCAACGAAAATGTACGAGGTGACTGCCTGTTTGTCGTTTGAATCCGTATCTATCTACATGTATCAATAACACTCTCAGAGTATCTAATGCAATGTTCCGAGTTTTCTTCAATCAAAACATAAAATGCAAGATCCGAATTTCCGCATACATCAAATAAGTTTAATAAACAAAGCAATGAGAAAATCACTCGTATTGACATCGTCTAGACACTAATAGGAGATCGTTGTGCTCAGTCCTATTACTTCCCTTTACCAGAAAAAAGGGAGGGGGGGGGGGATTGAACAAGCAGTGTAAAGTGGGAAAAAATCACTTTTGTGCCCTTTCCTTGAAACATACACCAATATTTTTTTTTTTTAAATCGCGACGTAGAGAATGTTTCCTTCTTATTGTTATAATTTTATCATTTTTTGGGGGGGGCGATCAGTGTTTCGAATGACAGGAATTATAAGGATGTTTTCCTATTACACTGCTTGCTCAACACATCTTTTGTCTGGCAAAGGGAAGTAAAGTCTGGTCAAAATGATCTCCCATCACACAAATCCTTCTTCTGTAAAAGGGCAGATAATCTGCGAAACGATCTCCCATTGTATTGACATCGTCTAGACACGAATTAATTCGAAAATATTCAACACCCTCAGATTGTAAATAATACTCGGAGCTCAAGACTCATTGATTCCTTAACTTGAGTGTCATCATATTACGAGAACCACTAAGTACGTGTGTTCCCTCTATTCTGTGGGTTTTTTTGGCTCACATTGGGCTACAGCAAACTCGGCTCCCGTCCGCATTCTGATGTTGCGCACTCCTTCTTCCATCCTCTTCTTCTCACCTCCTACTACTGTTGGACGAGAAATGTCACCTTTAAAAAAAAACAACGCCTTCAGCAGCGCATTACATCATGTCTTGTAGCTTAGTGACAGTGGGTTGACTTTGTCTTCTTCGCACCTAATCTAATAGAGAAGCGTAAGAGATCAAAACAGACTAATTATAATAACCGTGCTGTCATGATCTCGGGCGCAGATAATTGTATGACAATGAATAATGTTCCTACATAATTATCATAAACATAGTATAAGTGTGTGTACTTCTAAATAATAATATAGGATAATTCTGAAATAATCAACCACCGCAGGATTTTAACTTGAAAATTAAGCAAGGTAAACTAATTCGATAAACACATGAACGTATATGAAAGCACATAAATAGGAGTGGCTGACATACTGATATTTTCTCTAAGATTTCATAACTTTGTTACTAAAATATTATTGCCTCCTTTGTAAACGTCTCTCCAATACTGTTTCCAATGTATTTGTTTATCCCTATGGATTGCTGTTCTGTCTTAGAATCATATTATTATAGTCTGCATAGATTAGTTCAAACGTTTCGAAAAAGTTCCAGAACAGCTCACCCAGAAACACAGATCGTAACGATATGTCACTCTTTATAATTATATTCACGGTACAATACACCCAGTTACTGTAATATTACGTTCTAATGTTGTTGTTGTTGTTGTTTTACCAGTTGGGAGTGGTGCCTTCGTGAAAACATTCTGATGTTGACCTGAACAATAAAACTAAAGGTCATCTGTGCTTCGGGGCAACGTGTAGATCGTACGTTTTAATAACATGAAATGCACCGGATGAAAATCAGAATAAATAGATGTGCCACAGAGAACCTGAATCAAAGGAAGATCGCATCGCCCTGGTCATGTAGTTTGGCGTCTGCTCCATGGTGAACAACTTAGGTTGAGGCTTCGATTCCCCAGATCCTGCCACTGGGGGATAGGGAGGATAACAAGATTGAAACCTGTACTTTTTTTCACTGACTCAACGGTCCCTTCACTTCTTAGGTAGGGAAGCTCAACTTTTAGCCTTTTTCATGTAAACATGAATATATTTCTGTTTTTCACTGACCCAACGGTCCCAGCACTTCTTGGGTAGGGAAGCTCAACTTTTAGCCTTTTCATATAAACGTGAATATATTTCTGCGATCCTGTGTGTACGTTAAGCACGTTAAAGAACTCTTGACAGTTATACATCGATGAAGAGTTGGCGAAGTGCCGCTGTCTGGGCAAAATTTCCAAAATATCAATTTTCTAGTTACAAAAAATATACAGATTGAAAAAGAATGATCATGTACCACATCTATGTAATTTCAAAGGGTGTCAAATGGGTCATCAAATTATATTTTTAATTTAACATTTTTTTTTCTGCGCTGGATTTGTCAACGATATTATAATATCATTGTCGGTTTTCTATAGCTCTTCGTTCCAGCACTTTTAAATGAAATACTGTTGTATATTCTTATGTTATTTTTCTAACACTGTCATTATTTTTCTCTGGTAAAGTACATAAGGAAAGCAAATTGAACGTTCTTCCAACAAACAATTTCACAGACATTTTCAGTGTTGCGTGCTGTTATTAGCTGCAGACACGCAGTAATTAATGTGTCTTTGGCAATCCTCTAATATGGTTTGGAAAGCATTGTCTATCAAACGAATTGTATTATGCCATTTTAGGAAAAAAACAGCTCTGTTAGTCGTAGAGCATAAGCATTGTTATTTTTATAATCCAACAGCCTCTGATTTGAGCAAATATCGCCAGCTAAAATGTTCGTTCAGGAAATGTTCACACCTCATTAACAGATATTTATCGACATCTGTCCGACCAGAACCTCAGAATGGTCGTTAACAAATGATAATGTGGATGGTCTATATGCCCCAGGAAGGAGGACAACCAAACACATTAAGAGATATTTAAAAAAAATAATAATAATTTAGAACTAGATCTGAGAGTTTGCAAGCTGGGATTAGTGAAACTTGACACAGGCACACATATTTTATGTTCTTCTAGTAAAACCCTAGCTAAGTCAGAAATTGTATTCTCCATATAATTTATTACTAGACCCGAAATTGATATGTTCCACCTTGATTTAAACCACCAATCAATCACGTCTGAATAACAATAATAAATAGACAATCTCTGTAAAGCCCTTCAGAGAATTTCCCTGAGGGTTAATGCCTGAGAGGAAATCTAAATGTTTCATACACTTTCTAGTTTGATTATTTTTTTAAGGACAAAAATCGTACATGTCATATCGCCCTGCAACGGGGAAAGCTGCACATAGATACATGACAATTATCAGATAGTTGCTTCCAATAATAACTTTGTAAGCTATTTTATCAAGCCTACAATATCACATATCAGCAGTCATGCAGGATGACATTCAACTATACATTTGATCTCAAATTAAAAAAGAACATATAAACTATCTCTGGTTCATACAACACTAACTGTTAAAGATCTGTATTTATTGCTGTGTTTTATTAAACAACAACAACAACAACAATAACAAACTAAGTTAAGTTTATCAAAATAATGTATGAAATAGATAAAGAAGTTTAATTGACCCCCACCGTCTCCTTTTCTCCTCACCTAACTATAGAACAAATATATCAGTAAAAAATCTAAACAGTTAACTGAACAAAAAGTGGGCTGATAGAGATCAGTACAGGGCGATTTACCAGAGCTCATTGACATACAAATTCTTATCAACCATAAGGCCATGGTCCGAAGGATCGAAACAGGAAGAGTGCAAAACAGCACGTATTGATATAAATGTTTGTCTGTGTGTTTCTGTGTATATAACAGAATGTTTACAATATTACAGTATGAGTGGTTTATAATTGTTCATTCTATTTCTGTGCTTTTGTTGAGAGTTGTATTTGTCTGGAACTTTTTGTCCTCCATTTTGCCGTGCTATTTTCGAAGAGGAATTGAAATTGTGATCGATATTTTGTCCTAGCACTGTGGAGATTATGATTATGGAATCGGATGATGTTACTTTGGGGAGTAATCGATATTAGCCGGCATCTTCTTTTCTGATTCTGATCATCGATCTGTAACTGTCTGTCGCTAGCTTCTAAAATGATGATGATGATGATTGCCCCGACGAAGAGCCAAGCGGGTTCGAAAATTTGGCTGGCGATATTAGTTTTTTTTTTTTTTTAAAATCAATTCAGAATTCTTCATTGTTTTTCTACTTTTTGATGTATTTGATTAGTTGCTGGTGGACAATCATGTTAATTTTAAGATTTTTTTTTTCTTTGTAAAATGATGATGATGATGGTTATAATAATAAAATATTATAATAATATAATAACTTGGAACAACAATGAAAATAATACAGAACATAAAAATATAAACAATATTCCGTAGCGCTTATTCATTATGGAACAGGTTCTGGGCATTTTACTATCAATATTATAACGGCTCGCCTACATTTAAAAATAAATAAATAAATAAATTTCAAGCATTTCAAGCCTGCTCTGCTTTGGTGAGAAGAGGTTTTTTTTTTTGTGAGTAGTCATTTGGGATTTTGAAAATTCTCCCTGGCAGCGGCTTCTCAGCCTACTCTTCAGCTGCTTTTAACTAATTACCAAGAGTTCGTTAACATGTGTGATGTACACAGGGGACCTCACAAGTATATTAGCCCAATTCCGACAAGGTTAGATTTCGATCTTCCCTACTCAAGAAGCCAGAGTCCTCTGAGTCATCCAAAAAGTGCAGGAGTCTTATCTTTGTAATATTCCCATCCACCCGATGGCAGGACCCGAGAATCGAACTCGGGACTCAACGACATGAATATTTCACCAGGAAGCAGGCGCCAAACCACATGGCCACGGCGGCGCCCTAACGGTCCGTCCTCATCTTCTTGGGAGAAAAACAAAAACAAAAAACAGCACTGTTTGTTCAACATTTGAATCCTTGTCAGACTAACAATCAAATCATTTTATGAACATTTTCAAAATTTTAGAAACTCGATAGTTTTCCACTGCTGCTTGTTTATTTTGTATAAGGGTTTTACTGCACATCAGCACAATCAGGGCTATATTGTGCCAAACACTGTGAGGTACCTTTACACGCCAAAAGGGAGAGAGGAAAGAGCAGGACAGAAGACAGGAGCAAGGAGAGAGAGAAGAGATGTCACCTCTGAAATGCCAAGGTTGGACTTCCATGGGAGACATTCCACTGATGGCGGGCTTTCATCACCTGCAGGTGGAAGCGAAGAGCTTACATGTATACCTCGGGCCCTCAAGGGAGATTCCACTGCTGAGGGATTAACTCCCTTGATGAACTTAGCTGCGAGTTCTTTTCCAATGCTGGGTGATCAAAGAACCTCTCGCAGCTTAGTTCCTCAAGGGAGTTTACAAACCCAGGGCGATCGATTTGGACTCATTGAAGATAAAGATTCTATGAACGGTTATTTCCCTTTGACCTACAGCAACAAAATTTATTTTGAGCGGTTTGGGAAAAAACCTCCTGTGGAGAAAAAGAAAAGACTCAAGATTTTTGCATTCTCTACTAACACAATGGTTTCTTCTGCAAAATTATATTTTTGTAAAAAAAAAAAAATGAATAGGCCCTACGTTTCTGATGATTCAGGGACGTTAGAGTGGGGATATGGGAACTGGCTTACTAGACGATAAAACTCAGTAAATATAGCTGTAATCTTCATTATATTTAATTATACTATAAATCTTGGCGTGGCACTGCATTGTTCATATCATACTTAGGTAAGATTGTTTGAAAAAAAAATAGATCGATTATGGCTGTTTATACTTTATTCAACCCCCCCCCCCCCAAACACACTCATAAACATACACACAAACAATTATACCCTACAATTTCATAGAAATCACTTTTGATGTTTGGTTCTGGCAGGTAAAGAGGAATGTTTAAGAGGCACTCTCATTCTTTTGCCCCCTCAGAAGTCCAAAGATTCACTAATTATCTTTTTTTTTCTTCTGTTTTATATCTAAAAGGAATGGCTAATTCGAGAAATGGCCCCCTCTCTCAACTCCTCCTCCTTCCTCTTCCACCAGACCCAGTTGTTCTAACATATAATTTTGTTTGAAGTTAGTCAATCATTTTATTCCACCTGACATTCTGCAACGGTGACATGAAATTATGGGAGT
>JBCAUA010488497.1:0-14844 GCA_038406235.1 Peronia verruculata | reverse complement strand
CCGAGGAAAAAAAAAACCCCCTCCGGGACCCCCCCCCCCCCCCGACACACACACACACCTCTTTTCTCTGTCCTTTGAACAAATGTAATAAGTAACAATAAAGAGAGCTATCATTCCTTTTGACGTGAGCAATTGAGGACAAAAGAAATAATGTCATCTCCCTGAATGTACATTTTCGGTGAACATTTCCTGCGCATGTCCCATTTAAAATATCATCTGAAGATGTCAAAGTACGGCCGGACAAGAACTAACAACGTAAATTGCCCCAACACACTTTATACCGGACTTGCAGACACAGGGCTGATTTTTTGCTGATCCATTGTTAATACAAAATTTCAGAACTGAGAAAGAGAATGCAAACAGATATACATTCTCCTTCTCAAATTTAGCTCTCACACCTTAAAAGTGTATAAACTAGTCTTGGCGTACCATCATTACGGTGTGCAATGGACATCAACGTATCTGCTAGTTACTTTGTTTTAAAGATCACACATGACATTTATATCAAGATGCCGTGTTGTCAGTAGAAAGAGGATGTGAGAACCCTTGTGATATGTATATACATGTACAGATGTGCTCTCCACTCCACGTCTCTTGTCATGTTTCACATACTTCACTCCCATCCTCACTGTGCTGAGGACAGGAGGTTTGAAATTCTTGATAGGTACATGCTCGACATGTGGCACGGATTACCAGGTGGCAGCTATTCTTAGAAATGGGTCACTTGATCTATCTGCCCGACTTTATTTGGGTTATTCCCTGGCAGAGATGTGACATGTTGTTAAATTAAATTATATAATTAACCATTTCAAGTTGAGTCTATCGCATTTCATAGAAGGAAAGGTTGATTTTGACTAACCACCACTCTTCTGTGGGGAGATGAATTCTGAATATATATCTAATGTTGGAATATTTGAAAGATGGTAAGTGCGTGGTACAGCTGTGTGAGAGTACGGATGAGAGAAACAGAAGTCAGATAAATAGATGGATGAAGAAAGAGCGAAGAAAAGTGTAGGAAGGGAGAGAGATTACTGATAACAGAAATGAATGAATAAAAGTTTATATTATTATGTGACCTGATTAATTTTTTCGATCGTTTCAGGTCAGCAGAAAGGATCTAAAGATAACCCAAGACGTGGAAGAAAAGAAAAAAAGAAACATAAAAAAGATTAAATTTCCTAACATTCCAGCACGAGACGTCACTTTCGTACACCAGGCCACGCGGCCCGAGGATGGCCGCCCTGACGACATTGTGGCTTGTATCTACCTGGGCTACATGCCCCGCACCCAGCGTTTCGTCCATGTCCACGTCTACCGTTTTGATGAGCCCAGCACAGCTAGCATCTTCGCCAGTCAGATGGCAGCCCTGGTGGAGGATAACCTGGAGCACATTCGAGAGGTGGAGATCGACTTAGCCAACAAAGGCCAGATCTATGATCCTAGACTGACGTCGTCAGATGGCATGAGCGAGCCACACACCACAGATTCGGCCGTAGGCTCGGCCTCTAGCGCTTACAGCGACGACGAGTCACCAACTTTCGGCAGCGATGAAATTGACCCAGATTTGGTCAGCCTGAAAGATGTTCAGGCCTTTGACAACGTCGCTGACGAGCTGAAGTTTCGTCTGCAAATGAAAGAGACCCCATTACTGTTGCCACCCAAAGACTATGACACCATCAGTCGTGCCCATGGTAATCTGGAAAAGATCAACCAGCGTAGATGTCTCAACCTCAGTGTCGTCGGCGGCCTGGCTCAAGCTCGTGAAAGGAACGGCTCAAGCGAAAGTGGTGTAGAAATGGCTTCACCAGGCAGTGAAGGTGGAGAGATCGGAGGGAAAATTTCTGCAGAGGCGTCTCCATCCCCTAAGATTGCCCCAAAACCTCCTGTAGCCCTTCGGGACTCCCCAGCCAGTTCCCCAAGATTGCTCCCCAAGAGTAGAGCTTTCCCTGAAAACGGTATGCCCTCTCCAGTGGGCAGCCATCCTTCTCCCGGCACACCGCCGCCACCTCTGGCAGACATGGTGTACCCACCTAAAATAACCAGCCCACCCATGAGCCCCAGGCTTTACCGACCAGTCCACTCTAGGCAAAACTCCCAAAATTCCCATCATAGCTCCGACTATGACTCCAGAGAGGCCCCACCTATCCAGCATTATATGAGCGGATCCTCCAATGACATTTACGCCATGCCGCTCAAAGGCCAAAGGTTTATACCTCAGACGAATTTTGAAATTCCCCCCGACTACCAGGACGACTTTGACGGAGGTGGCCAACTGCGTGGAGGTCCTCGCTATCGCCAGCCCAATCTGACTCACAGCATGCCCACAGAGCTAATCCGGAGTGAGCTAAACCTCGGCAGCGGATCCAGACCTAACTCCAGACCCGGCAGTGGAGAGATACGCCACCTGAGGCGGACCGACTCGCCAGTCTTTGTTGGAGGGGCTCATCTACAACCTGGCAATGCTGGAATGTACTCACCACGTATGCAAAGGCTTGGCTCCAGCCACAGATAGAATCTCTTGTAGTCCCGTCATTATCAAACGCAAAGCCGCCATTAAAACTTGTTAATAACACTATATTTCCTGTTATTTATTGTGTGCCCAGCAATGATCACCGATGCCATGTGCCGGAGCATTACATAATTATGGATGATAGTGGAGCAGGTCATCCTTGGACCGATATCACTTCACTGGACAGTTGAATGTATAGCAGAATATCAGAACACACTGTGGACATGAACTCAGTATGATGGCTTTTGTCTGCCACTTTCCCAGTTGTCTCTGCTCCAGTGACACTTTTCTGCTGAACTAGACTTTAATCATAGACTTAGCATGACTGTGACATCGCTATACTATGTACACAATATCTGTTACCTGCCCAGTTTTTGTCTGTGAGGCAGAGTATATTTAGAGTGATATGGTACATGAAAGAAATATCAATCGCTGAGGCTCCAAGATTCATTGTTGTTTCTGTAACATCTTGCGAGGATGGCTACAGTATGTTCCAGAAAAGGTACTGAGATCAACACATGGGAAGAAAAGAGATTGATTCAGTCTTAGTGTGTGCCTTCATGGTTGGAGATTAGATAGTCAATTTGCACTATATCAATGGAGATGACAAGACTGTGGATACTGGCAAAGGCAGTTTTTGCTGTAAAGTAAAATGAAATTGCTGAAAAAGTTGGTGATCATTATTTTCACTTTCTTTAAAGACACACTGGTCAGTTCCCATTGCAGCTATCCATAATGCGGACGGACTTTGGAATCAGCTGTTCATTGTCACAAACCAGCCTGGCACAGGGAGCTGGAGTCCAGAGCCATCTCAAAAAGGGACAAATCAGATTTGTTCTATATCTCCTTCAGGGGGCTTTGACTGACTGCACAGCAAACTACAGAACAGGAAAGTGGTAATGTTCTTTGTTACTGATGCGGCCCCTTTTTTGGACTATTTCATCTTCGAAATGCAATAGACCTTTTTGGACAGCCTTTTTGATTTCATGTTAAAATTGTTCTCTAATATTAGTTGCCCTTCTTACGTGATTCCAATGGTAAGTCGCCATTCACGCTGTAATTATGTCCATCTTTCAGCTTTGTTAAGTGAGCATTGCCATCCGAATTCCATGGCATAATTGAGCATAATTATAATATTATGGCATTCCAAGAATTTAGCTAGCAAAATATGTTTAAGAGAACAACAAATATCTTTACATGATAACCAGTGAACACAACATCTTTTAACACATTGACGTACTTCTGTTGTGGTATAATCTATCACAAAATGTACAGTTGATTGTATAAAAATTTGTTGATTTGTTATTGAGCAAGATTTGTGCACGCTATGATATGTATAACATTGAAGAATCTACATAGTTTTTCAACATACTCAATGAGATTTTTTTATATAGTAAGTCTGCGGTAAATGAGGAAGAATTGTGCTTGGGTATGTCTGCGGATTGATGAGAAATTATACCTGAGTATGTATAAATATACATTACAGAACAAAAGAGAGAGAGAAACAAAGAAACAAACAAAAAACAAAACAAAAAAAAAGAGGGGGGAGGGGGAGGAGAGAGAAGAGAGAGAGAGAGAGAGAGGAAAGAATGACAGCAAGTGAAATAAAATTATGTTGAAAGTGAGAAATTGTGATCATTTTCGTAATGTTCACCTGCTATACGTTTGTTCTTTCATTTGGTGGTCTCACTCTCTGTCTGGCTTTCTAACGGTGATATTTTACGTCTTAATGTTCGACTGTGTGTAGAATAGCCAACTGTGATAACTTTTTGCATGTGGAGTGATGAAATTAAAGTGGAGCCAACGTCAGTCTCCGTACTTACTCCAACACGTATCCTGTCTGAGCCTCTGTTGTACAGATCAAATTTTTTTTTTTAAGCTTCCCTACCCAACAGCACCAATTTTGTTGTTTGAGTAGCTGAGATTGTTTCTCACTGCCAGGTTTTGTTCGATCGGATCCAGCGGTTGTGTTGGATGTAAAGTATGGCAACGTCAGTTTCAATCTCCCTTAGGTGTGTATTGGTAAAAACAGAGAGAATGTGGGCCAAGAATCACAACTCTGTCATGTTATAGGGAATGAAAAATAAAAATAAAAAAAATAAAAAAACGCGCCTCTGGATATATTTTCTAGTGGATGCGAAGGACAATCCCAGTTTCAATTTCAGAACTGAGTTAGGATAGGCCTACATAGTATGAAGATAATTTTGAGTTGTTGGATCTGGAGAAAAACAGAAATAGGCGGTGGGTTAATATAGAATCTTTTCATGTCTTGGTTTGACCAAATTAGGCACGTCAAAATTATTTTATATCATAACTAATTAATGCACTTACAGGAAATTCAAAATTACTAGTCCGGGCCCTTTAACTTTTCAGAAGTATTATAGCGTGACATCCTCGTCATCTTACGGGACATTGTAGAGCTTAAAAGTTCCTCTCCACCCGTTTTATGAATCTTTTCCTGGTCCAGAATTTCATCCATAGGGGCACATACACAAGAAATGGGCAGTCTCTAAAGACTAGCTCTTTGGCGTTAAATCACATGTATTATTCTTTCAGACAACGTTTTCACAAAATTGCAATGCCACGCCTCTGTCTGCATGAGGATTACACCCAATATTTAAAGTGGCCTTTCAAAGGCAAAATTAATTAAATAAACAAAGAGCTAGGTTGATGACTAGATGACGTAAAACGCCCCAAATCCGCAGCGAGCCATGTCATTCTGTATCGTGGTGTTAATTTACAAGAGTAGTGAGTCCGTTTGTCTAATCTGAATATTTCTAAAGATAAATGAAATATGCCCATAAGAAGCAGGGATGAAAGGACCCAGTGACATGCACATATATAACAGTTGTTGTAAACAGTCATGGCAAGCTATAAGGAGCATGTTCTTTCATGATGTAGACCCAAACTGAAAACTAGACCTGCCACTTTTCGCTAGATTAACAAACCCGGCGGCCTTTCAAAATTGACTCAAAAAATTAGAGGGAACGCGTCGACGCCCGTAAATTTTGCATCAGATCTGTTTTAGGACATCTACAGTGTGCGAATGATTCATTTCGAGCCAATAATGTACTTCTCTCAGACGGCTGTGACGACCAACTTTGCTTTAATGTCGTAGCTTAAACCTTCTTTTCATTTGCTCTACCTCTTGTGAATGAGCTTTCTCAAGGGTGGATCTGTTTATGAGAACAAAACCTGGTTGTTGACACTTAAATTTCACGTGTGGATATTCTCTTCTTATTCTCTTCGTCTTTCTCCTTCTTCTCTGTCGCGTTTCTTTCTTCTTTTCTATTTCTCCTTTCTCCTATCGCGCACCGAGAACTGTACGTAAATATATATATTCTGTTAATGTATTGTTACTATTATTTTAGTTATTGTTATCAAAGAAAATAGAAATGCCTTTTACTGAGGAAAGAATGCCGCTAAATCTTGTTAAATGAACTATCGCCATTGTATTTGACGTATTTTTCTGTGTTTAATAGAGTTAATTAGTGTATCAAGTATTTATTGTCAAACATATATATATATATATGCTTGCTAAGTTATGTTTTCATTTAACATATTATTATATTTGTGATCTGTAAATCTGGCAAAACGTCTTCCTGCACCTTTCTAGTTCATCATTTGAAAACGGTATATTTTGTTGATATTATCAATGAAACTGAAGGCAGTAGTGACGGTCATGGTGTATCAGATAAAAGTATAAACTTTCACTTTTAATAATTTATTAAAATGCCAATCCTTTGACTATTAGATCTAAGATATGACTACCCGTACCTTTCAAACTACAAGATCTAGCGATGGCAATTGTCATAACGAAGCGACAAGACAAACGTTGTGTCACTGGCAGAGAAGATTTTTAGCTTTAGTTGAATCAAAGATCATTGCTTTTAGACGAAGAAAGGAAAAAAAAAAAAAAAAAACCCTTCCCCCCCCCTCCCCCCCCCCCCCCCCCCCCCCACCTCCACCTCGCCGCAAAGATCACGGCAGTTCATAACAGGGAAAAGATCTTATGTACAAAGATCTTATACATGTTTTTCAATGTCTGAAAGTTTGAAAGCTTTACGCCTACGCAACAAAATTTATATAAAAAGCCAGGAAACGTCACCTGTGAAACAAAACTGCAGTTTTAGTCCAAGTTGACAACTTGGATTTGGCCTTTAGAAGTTTTCTTCGCCACCGGCACAGAAAAGAAAATCAGAAAAGTCGTATTTCTGATACCCGACAGTTTCCAACCAGAACCAACAGTAAAGAACTTACCAACAAAGCCCTCTGTTAGTCCTAAGCAATGGCTCTGGTGTTGTTACAGCGATGTGAATGTGGTTTGTTTCGTATTGGCGATTCCTCTTTACATTTTAAACATCTAAATTTCAACATGCCCGTATAAGTCAAATGTCCAGTTCAATTAATTGTTTTAACACAGAAGAACGAGCAAAGCGAAAATACTGAAGATGTTGGTGTTAAGAGAGTTAAGAAAATAATTTTGAGGAATTTAACCCTTTCACTGCAAAAGAATGATTAAAAAGACTCTAAAAATAATTTGATGTCTTTCCATATTACAACTTTGCCCTATTTTAATACAAATCCCTTTGGCCGGTGAGTAGAGTTGCTGCTTTCATTACAAGAAAGACATCGATCTGAATATATCGGCGCTTTTACAATGAAACAGTTAAATCGAAAAGTTGTGAAACGGTGCCCTTTTGTTTTTTTTTTAAAGACAAAAGAAGAATGTCATTCATCAAAAGTGTTAATTGTTCATAGTTTTGGGAATTTCTACAGACGTAGATTTTATACATGTACATAGTTTTTTGATGTTTCTTCAACAAAACTGAAAACTTACAGTGGTTGTTGATTGCTCTATATCTCTATTTCTCACACACTCACACGTTCTACTCTGACAACGTACGTCCTACGCCCAGCCTATGCACTCAGTCACCTTTGCTGTGAGCACTTGGTCAATAAAATTATAAAGTATACTCACGATGATGTTTAGCATGATTTGGGTAGATTTTATATCTACGCCTGATTCTTGCACCAAGTGATTGTTTGTTTGTTTGTATTTTTTTTCTCGTCACTGAACACCTTGCCTTATTTTTATGTGAGAGGTGCATGGTTTCAAATATGATATACATGGAAATTCCTCATGTCTCATTATATATAAATATATTTTTTGTACAACATGATGGCGTACTGTTTGTATTATGAAATAACAGCCTGCTTTTTCTTTGTTTATAATACATTGTAAATTATATGATATCAATAAACGTTATTTATTATGATACCAAATGATTTATTTTGGCTTATTTCTTTGTTTCTTTGTTTTGTTGTCATTGTTGTTTAGTGAGGAAAAAAAGGCCTAAGGAAGAGAGGTCTTCGCCTTGCTTAAAAACGTTGAGACTGTATTTTATATGTGTCTGCTGCATCCGGCAGACCTGTGCTGATTGTATTTCTTTCTCTCTCTCTCTCTCTCTCTCTTTCTCTCTCTCTCTCTCTCTCTCTCTCTCTTTTAACGGCGGACAAGGGGGAGGGGGCAGATAGTGGAGGGAGAGGTGGTTGCATAATGCCTGTTCTTACTCTTACCTGTTTATCTATCTGTCCGTCTGTCTATAGATTTATGCGCCTGTGTATCAGCCCATCTGCCAGTGTATCAGTGTGTATCAATTTTATTTTTTTATTTTTTTTTTAATTTATTATTATTTTTTTTTTTTTTGCTTTGTTTTGTTTTGTTTTGCCATTCTCTCTCCCTTTATGTAAAATGTAATAATAAATAATATTAATAATAAATAATCATATATTAAATAAATAATAATAAAATACAGCTATGTTGTATGTATGGAGGCAGATATGTACCTGCATTACATTGTACATGTACCTTACAGGTGTGGCAGTCATAATGGCATTGACCCCTGACCCCTGGATAAGTGGGTGTGGCCCAGGCCTTGTGCACCAGCGAGATCATGTATGCTCGAGGGGACTCCACCCCTACCTATTCCCACACCCTCTGTCATACGAGAGACACACTAAAGTAGCTGTTGATAACGCAGTGAAAGAAGACATTTCCACTCGAAGAACTTGTGTGAGCAATTGTTGTTGTTGGAAAAGTGTTGAAAAAAAAAAAAAAAACGCTAACAACGAATCGACTCTCTAAACATCGAAAAAGCCATCTAGCAATTTTCCTTAACCGTGTTATAGAAACATTTTTTATTAACAAAAGACTATATCGTTTAAAAGTTGTTCAAATATTCGAAGTTCACCCATACTCACATCGTTTTGAAAATATTTATTATAAGCAGTAACGGATGGTTATATTGGATTAAGAAAAATGTGTTTTAAATACATGGCTGTACCGCTTCAGAACATGGCTATATCGTTTTGAAACTATTGCACACGACTACACATCGTTTTAGAAATATTTATTACACATGGCTATATTGCCTAAGAACTATTTATTGCACATGACTATATCGTTTAGAACTACTTACTACACATAGCTTTATCGTTTTAGAACCATTTAGTACAGAAGGTATATACCTTTATTTTCTGTATCGTCTTTTTCCCGCTGATATTCTTCTTGCCTTCGTTCTTTTGAATGAAACAAGATACATAACTCGAACGATAAAGTAACCGGTGTTATGTAGTGAAACTGAATACTTTTATGTCTGTATGGATGATGTTTCTACTGCGTTCTGATACTCAGACAGCCACCATGGTCCCAATGGACTGAGTGCTCTTTACGAATTCACTAGAATGACGCTCACAACATTGATGAAAGACTGTGTTTCTCCGTTTATCATCTGTCATTCCTTCTCTTACCATCCCTAACACGACGCCAGTACATTGAGTTCAGCCGGCCACAATCATATTATTCAGATGGTCATCCCCTAATCTAGTTTGAACCTTCACAGAGGCCTTGAATCAAATACTCTGAAGGAATTCCCTTCATAAAAACTGCTGGTGGAGATGTTGATCTTTACTTCGCTGCAAATATGAGACCGTCTTTATACATTTAGGGACGATGTCAATGCAAAAATTTAAATACACAGTTTTATATAGAGGAGTGGTAGGCGGCTTTTGAACGGGCGAAACGCTGTATCAATAAAAATCTAAAGGAAAATATTAGGCGTCGTCGCTTTCTGTTGTCAGGCATGTATGCACAGAACAGAGGAGAAAAAAACGCGATCATGAATGAATCGAGTCTTGGGCTATGCGTCAGAGAGCGTTCCATGTCTTTCACCTTTATGCCAATTGCAATGGACTTCAGGTGAGTTTGCATGTACTGACTTTACATGGAGTATCGCTGCGACAAAAATTCAACCGTTCCCTAACATCATAACAGAAGGTAGGGGAAAAAAATTGCGTCGATTTTTGTTATTTTGACAGTGGGAGAGAAGTTTTCGGATATTTCGGCGTCTTCTTCCATTGAATCCATTATGAAAGACGGATGGCATGGGAAGAGATGAGCAAATGCCTGGTACAATCTCACAGACATATCTACCTGGTTATTGATTTCTTTGAGAGGTAATTTTCAGAACCACATGTAGCTGGGTCGCATACATTCACGCGTCATTCTTAACTTATGAGTTATAACGAGGTCCCTTTTGAGAGCTGATTAAAATACAATTATCACTCCCCCCCCCCCCCCCACCCACCCTGAAGAAAATTAACAAATTGCATTTTGCTACGCATTCAAACCCGATGTTTTTTCTATCGTCTGAACAAAGTCAGATAAGTATGTACAGATACAGAACAGTTAATTTACCTCATGAGTTGCACCAACCTACGGTTTCTTTTTTTTTTTTTTCAAACCACCCTTCCGAGGAAAGAGGACGACGGGCTTGGGGATGAGAGTGGGTGCCTGGGAGGCGGATGAATAAATGTGCCAAGTCTGTCGAACTGCTGTTCACAAACGTTGCTCTAAATGAAAAGATCATGTTTTAGTTGTTCTTTGCATTACTTCAACCTGGGAATGAAAAAGTAAAGATTAAAAAACAGAAATTTGGCATTTCTTTGCTTTGTCAGATCTTTAGTATGAAATAAGGGTCACGTCAAAATACTGGCCAGAGCATGATACAAGCAAATTCACTCGGAAAATTCTCCGGGGTAAATGGGATAGGAGCTCGGCGTCCCTATAAACAGGCCAGGTAACCGGATTTATTTGGAGGCTGGCAATAAATCGTGGCCCTAGAATTGAACTGTTTTAAATAATACAATAACTTTCTAACATAATTTGGACACTTTCATTCTGAGACGACGAAACTTCGGTGAGCGAAACTCAGATCGTGTGACTCTTGTTGAACTCAGGTGCATGGTGCTCACAGATTTGGCGGCCTTTTCTTAATTTGGCTACCGTTATAAATATCTGATATATTTCTCATATTTGAATGCCATGAATGTTTTCGTCATGATCTGTGTAGATTAATTTGCGTCTTATTTTTTTGCCAAGTTATGATTTGTATGAATATAATTATGTTCAGGTCAACAATTTGGCCTCTTGTTACCGATTTTTTAAACGGTGTTTTAAATCTTATGATGTAAACAGTTAGCCTTCAACGCCTACCGCCGTAGACGCCTAGGGTGGGTGGGGGCAATCGACGCCAACATTCTCTGTAATTCAAGACTGTCCTTTTTGGGTAGCACATAAGAAAACCCTAAGCCTAAGGTCACGTCTAGCCACGTCGGACGGTATCCCCGTGAACGACGTAAGGTAAGGCGTCTGCTTCTCGGCGCAAAAACTCACGCCACGTTCGGAATTTGAATTCTACTGTGAAAGATTAGAAGACAAGACACAGCGTGACTCAACAGTAGGCATACAGTCCTCTGAATGTTTCGGCACGGAATCCTGACGCCTAGCCTTTTTTGACAAGGACGAAAATAATTCAGAAGTCCCGTGAGTAAGATATGCACATTAAAGAACATAATTTGTCAGTTAAACATTGAATGAAGGGGGCGGATATGCCATTGTACCAGCAAACTGTCCAAATTCCACATTTCTCCCTACAAAAATTCTTCTCACAGAGCTGGACGGGCACTAATAGCCGAGATAATTTTACAACCTTACAACTGAAAGACTACGTGCACAAAACATCAGACAGACAGAGGTAAAAAGCGTATTCGCAATGCGTTTGAGGGCCGTTTAATACCCTTCCAAAACTATGAAATACAGAAAGACCTCAGTTTGGGTTCTATTTCCAAAACTTCAATTTATTAAGCATATCTCGTCTTGCACCACGAATCCAGTGAAAGCCGAGATGACCCCGAGAACATAAACGGTTGATATATTTCATTGGCGGTAAAACGGAAGGTTATGCGAACGAGTTGGGCAAGGTAGCCTGTTGGATAAATGAAATGGTAAAAGTGCGAATCTCTTGTGTGGATGGGGGTGGGAGGGGGGTGGAGAGATAAAGCGAGGAGGAGGGAGATGGTAGGTTGAAAGGGGGGGGGGGGGGATAACAGAACTATTATCCCTCTATGACCCAGAGCACCTTTTAAAACAGTGTAAAACTAATCTCGTATTACAAAGATAGAACATCCCATAACCTTATTGTCAGACCATCTGTGTGGGCTGACCGACAATTGGTTTGTATAGAAGTCTATGCATCTGAAATCGTGTTGTCAAGGGACGCACGTACATTCTATCTTTCAGTTTCAATCTTTCAAAGTCACCCCTTGTATCATGAGTATCAAATACGTCATTTCAAACAAAAGAGGGATTTATATTATGCATGGGCTTTTAGAAAACTCGTCCTATAGTGAAAGGTTTCACTGCATATCATTCAAAGTTGGCATCCGGTATTTTAAAACTTATGGCATCTGCCATGCATTTTAAACCCTATGTGGGGGAAATGTTATTGCCTGCCCAGTTGCAGTACCGTCTTGATTTCATATGAATTAAAAAAAAACAAAAAAACTTGTAGGCCGTACACAAAGTGAGTTTTGTTGAGAATACGGGTCAAAGTTTTGCTTTCAATAATTCGTAAACTGTAACAACACACTCGGTGGTAAAATCAGACAACACTTTTTATCACAGACTCATCGTGGAATAGCCTGGTGAAATTATCGTAAACAGTTCTTTATACATTGCAGTAAACAAAATTAAATCTCAAGGTTCGTGAAATGGGCCTACTGTTCTCGATTACTTGTTACGTGCTTTGAGCAAATATAACCGACACACAATGCCTAAGCTCTAGTAACAAAATCTATGATATCATTCGATAGCGACCAAGCCAGAATACATCTAGATCTATGATAACAGGACTGCATGGCTCCACCCGATACTGTACTTGAAACAAACAACTTGCTAAAATAATAATAAATGGCATTTTATACGCAACATTTAGACCCAATGAAATAACAATGATATATACATCGATACTGGTGGAAGCTCTCAGCAAACTTTTGGGAAACACTGCGCCACCCACACTCTTCAGATCTGATGACACGATCAATGGGGGTGATCTGCCGGGAAGTCTCTCGGCAGGACCCCTCATTAGTGATGATTTCCTGAAAGCGTATTAATGGCTGTCGTTGACTGTCCATAATACCGCTATCTATTATATTACTATTACAATTATGCATTATGAATCGTGTTATTAGGAGTATAGAAAATTTAGTAGCCATTATAAAAGTTCATGACCCACTTTAGATAAAAACGGAGGAGGTGGGTAAAATGAGAGACGATTACTGTAGAGGAGAAAGGGAAGGAAGGACGGAGAAAGAACGAGGGATTAGGTGATAAACAGACAGGCCAATAGAAAGACGGACAGAAAAACAAGTTTGGAGCACGAGAGAAAAGAGTGGGATGATAAAGAGTAAAAGACGGGTACGGCCGGTAAAAACAGGAGTGTGATGCACAGGAGTAAGAGAGCGTGGGTGAATGAACAAGTGAGTGAGTGAATGAAGAAGTGAGTAAATAAGGGGGTGGATGAGAGGGGAGATGATGGGGGACTGAGTGTGTGTGAGTGAGTGAGTGAGTGAGTGAGTGAGTGAGTGAGCATATGAGTGATTGAGCGTTTGAGTGAGTGAGTGATGAGCGTGTAAGTGAGTGAGTGAATGAGTGAATAAGCGGGTGAGTGAGACAGCAACTGAGTGAGTGAGTGAGTGAGCATGTGAGCGATTGAACGAGCAAGTGAGTGAGTGAATGAGCGAGTGATGAGCGTATGAGTAAGTGAGTGAGTGAGCAAACTGAATGATAGAAACAAAGCATTCACGCGTACATGCTGAACTAGGACAGCGATCCTGAAAATGACAGAAGAAGTGATAGATTAGAGAAAGGGATAGAGAGAGAGAGAGGGAGAGAGAGAGAGAGAGAAGGAATACCAGAGGCAGTAGGAGAAAAAGTACAATACAACAGATGTCGATAGCTCTCTGTGACGATGCAAATGTTCGCAGTTTACTTCTGACCTTTGCAAGTTCAATCTTCTTCTTATTTTTTTTTTCTTTTATTATTATCTGTTACATCTAGTGACATTATTTATTATTCACCGCTGAAAACCAGACGTATCTGTATGTAGCTATTATCGATTACCCAATTTGAACAGTTTGAAGTTATCAATCACAATCTCTCAGTGGTTATTTTTGTAACGGTTTTAGATTTAACCCTAGAAATGTCATGCCGTCAATCTGGTCAAAGATTCTCTCGTCTCATGTTGCTTTGGAATTTGTTTTCAAATCAAACGGTCTACAGTAAAACAGTTATCGTATTATAAATATCACAGTTAGATAAATGTCTTCATTTATTGAACTAGAATTAAATATATCGTTAGAACAGAAATTCTAGCACTCCAGTAGATTCTAGTCACATTAGTAGGGTTAAGTTCACTCTTTGTGTGTGACATGGTAGTTCAAACATCAGCTGGCGAGCAGATACATCTGTTATCTCGTGAGAGGGTAAAAAGGTCGATGAGATAAAAAGTGATATGATTTCTGGGGAGACTGTTCACCGGTCCATTGTGTCACTCCTGCTGTAACGTGATGATAAACGCATTGTCTACCTACCTATGGGTCAATAGCACACAGGCGGTCTTGAGATAACCCGAGGGGAAGATAGAGAGTACAAAGGCGGAAAGATAAACATATAAATATGTGGTTAGATGGTGAAGTTGACAAACAAAGGGATGAATGAACGGTCAGATTAACTCGCTGAACGGACATAGTGATAAGCAGACAAGCAGGTCATCAGGTGCTTCTTGAACAAACAATGGGCCGGCAAACGCTTGACCCAACAAGGAAACAGACAGATAAATAGACAGACAGACAGACAGATAGATAGATAGATAGATAGATAGATGGATGGATGGATGGATGGATGGATGGATGGATGGATGGATGGATGGATG
>JBCAUA010488386.1:0-17156 GCA_038406235.1 Peronia verruculata | reverse complement strand
CTATCTATCTATCTATCTATCTATCTATCTATCTATCTATCTATCTATCTATCATCTATCTATCTATCTATCTATCTCTCCCGGTGCATATATCTGGTTTCATTCATTGTTATGTATATGAAAAAGGCACATATTGGGCCAATATTATAAATATGTCAAACATTTTTGGTTATGTGTGATATGGCAATATGGTTGCAAGCAATCAAATTCTATGTATATGTTTACAAGCGCAATAAAACCTTCTATACCAAATCCAAACGCATTGTACATTACGTGTTTAGCTCCTCAGTTCTCACCAACACTGTGTTCAGAGTACATACTAATTTGACTGTACAGTAATACACTACAATGTGCCGAAATACGATTACGCTACAAAGGGCCAAGCATTGCATCTGTGACATTCTTAATTCGATGAACGAGTAAAGAAAATGCATATTATGGTAGCTTTTCACATTTCCCATTTTATGCAGCCTGCCATATTTACAGGATTGGTATAGTCTTTAGTTCTCTTACACAAAGAACTAAAACAAAGATGAAAATTGATTTAATGTCTACTTTCATCAAGACTAAAACACATGCGATGTAATTTGTAAAAAAAAAAAAAAAATCATCTCTCAAAATTTGCACCTGAATTACTTAGTACCATTTGCATTTTCATCCTTAAATATTCACATGTTTGTGAAATACATTTGCTACATGCTGTTCATTTCTTGCTAACATTGGAATCAGATTCAATGCTTATCTAACAGCGTCTCAACGATTTCATTACGACTATATTAAGCCAAACAAGTAGATATCAATAACACATAATGCACTAAACAGATAGCAATGATATTCTTGTATCGATCTACGTCCAAACTATGAGAAGTAACCTCCTACCACTAAGGGTGACATACAAGTCCTAATATAAGGCTAACCTGAAGAGTATAAGACTTGCTAGACTGCCAGTGTACCTAGAATGATATGTAGACATTTTTAAGAATGATACTTTGACCTAAACAACGGTGTAAGTCGAATACCTAGCTTTTGAATAATTGTAAGCCTTGTTATTTTATATATGATGGCAAATATAATCAGTGAGTCTTTAAGGTGACGGGGGGGGGGGGGGGGGATGAAAGTTCAGAGAAAGAGGCTTGTAACGGCTGCAGTCAGAAACATCTCCTTTCTGCCCCAAAACAGCAACAACACAGCACCACCGAGAGTGTTAAAAAAGGTCATGAAAATACAATCGTGATTTTCTCAAAATGCATTATGTTTTCGCTTTTTTTTTTTTAAATCTCTGAACCAACTGACTTCAAAATTCGAATATGTGTTGGCCACAAAATGTGGTTCAATAATAAGCATCCCGTTATTCATGTTCTTGAGGGAAAAGTCAATACTTGGTGTCTGAGAACTATACACATCCGTCAACATACATATTTCAACGACTTCTGACAGACGGTATATGACATAAAAGTAAAGCTAAATGCATACTATCTTTTCTATAGAGGTATTTTGTAATGTGCAAAATTTCAAATGACTGTATTCAGTACTCGAGGGGCTTTAGACTTCTGAAAATTGCTAATTTTAAGGACACCAAATTCAATATGGCAATTGGACACAAACCCTAGGCTGAATCCGAAGTTAAAGCTAAAAGGTTCTTGACTAAAGTATTAAAAAATCACTTTCAGGATCGGCACCCCTCCCGCCAAACCCAAACCATAACAATTCAAATGCTAGATCAATAACAAAAACAGAATTTAGGAGATCAAAACAGTTTTTGCAATACACGCTCTATCCAATGCCAAGTTAGATAGAAGAAACGATTGTGTTATCCAGCATCAAGTGTCTGACAACGAGTCACCAGTTCCGAAAGACAGAAAACTAAAGAGTATTTATGGCAGAATTTGGCATCAACAGGGTTTGGCAAATATGCTTCTTCACTGAAAATAGCTTTTGAGCAAGGACTTATAACCTGACGAAACCTACGGCTTGGACAGTCCGTCTCATTCCGAGTCCCACCACCGCCGAGCATTCTGGACAGTCTAACAGTACATCAAACGATGCGCTCAATGCTACAGACTATTGGTTTTGAAGTGAACGCAAACGGCAGCTAGCATGAAATTTCTTTAACATTATATGAAACATATTTACTCCTTTTCCAGAAAGTTTTGCCATCTTAACTTTTATTTCAGGGCGTTACTAACACTAACATCATGGAACCCTAAATTGCTTGTATTTTGCGCGGGGAGCCCAGGGAACGGGGGACGGCAAGGTGGGGTATTTAGGGTTCAAAGGGTTCATGAGACCAATTTATTATTTCCCTCAGGACAAACATCATGTCATAGTAAGATCATCTGAATACAATTGTCAAAGGCTAACGCTAGCACCATCATTTTGTATAAGTATATTTGCACATATATATATTATATATATAAAATAGATTTTTAAAATACTCTGGAGCTGGAGGATTAATACTATTAGACCAATGCTTTTAGCCAACTTGATATTTATGACGTGTTTCTATCAATAAACATTTCATAAATCGAAAGCCTGAAGGATTGATCAGGGTAAAGACTAAATCACACTTTTTTTTTTTTTTTGAATGATCCAGTATTATCTTTCAATGTTAATATGTTGTCCATTTCGCTTTCAGGAACTGTCGGTGGTCAGATGGGATTTTTCATAGGTGTCAGCATCCTGACCTTGTGTGAGGTGTTGGAGTTGGTTTATTCCCTTGTCCATCTGTGTGTGAAGAACAAGAGAGGCAAGTCGGACCTGATATCCAGAGTGAGCCAGAGCAACACTGCGGGCAGCTCTGAACTGTCGACATAGATCTAGTGGCTCTTCAATCTGAGTTGCTGTTTGTTATCTTCTCTTTTCTTAAACAGTTTTTACTATCTATATTTATTAACCTCTATAATGCCTTGAAGTATCACAAAACGTAATTGCTGCCGCTATGTAAATGCAACATTTTTATGGGTATCACCATCATCATTATTCTTTTATACTTACTCTTTTTAATGCTCACCCCCCCCCCCCTTCCTCCCCCCCCCCCTACGGCAACAAAAAATATAAGGGCCACAGTCTGTTTGTGCTGTACGAGAATGGAAGTTTGAAGGCAATAACACAGAGAGAAATGGAAAAACGGCAATGCAGTGATGGAGATATTTTAAATCCTCTACAAACTAGGCTAACGCTTTAATTACTAAAGTCTTCTACGAGCCATCTGACGGGTGCTTGGTCATCAAAGGCCGTATTTCGGAAATCTCGTTAGCGCCACGTGCTCACGACATGATATATAAAACAGCAATTATTTGACGAGGCAATATTTCGGTAATCGATCATTATCTTTAGTAGAGGTAAAAATTAAACTTTAATTATAGAAACTGAGCAAACCTGAAGCGATGAGTCGATGTTAACAATAGATGAAATTACATTTTAACTACATAGGCAAGACTTTTGGGGACATTTTGCCGATTTTTTTTTCTATTTATAACAGAAATCTTTATCAAAACAACTCTCATAGCGCTGATCTCTGAATACGCTGGTTTGGAGTTGTCATCTTTGGCTAAAACAAATGAATAACATTGGTGCTAAGGAACAAAATGGTAATCAACGTTATGACCATTGTTTTCTGCTGGCATGGAAAGAAATGCACTCAGATTCTTGTCCAATACTGCATAGTCAACAAACTGGAACAAAAGTCGACGTCACATAGATCAGATTAAGGACGAACTGTAACAAATAACGTCAGTGGATTGGAAATCATTATCATTCGAGTGATTTCTGTCTCATCGAACTTGTTTTTGATCGATATTGCCATCACATTAATTATTGATTATCGCTTGTACAAGGCACACTGGTATCATCGCCTTGTAGTCCAATAAAGTCGGAATTGGCGGGCATTTAAAATTCAAATAAAATTACAGACGTGGGCAACTGATACCCAACTGTGTTGTATGCTACTCTTTATTTTGACTGAATTTAAACAGTTGTTTTCATTTATTTTTTAAATGCCGAACTGTCATTCATTTTGTCCGCCATCACTTCCGTGCGGGACACATGATACGTTCAAAACGCGTTTTCTTTGAGTAATATTCAGTTTAATAAACCAAAATATCAGCATCGAGGTGCGCATGCTGGCCAAAAAACTTAAGTCGCAGGACTATATTTAAAAAAAAAAAAAAAACTCCCACGGGGGCCGTGGGGTACCCAGCTAGTCACAGATATATACAAAGTAAAATAAGACAAAACAAGGCAGACAAGACTGGATAGGCTCAGACTATTACAAGATAAGACAAAAGAAAACGAATTTCAAAAAAGACAAAATAGTTAAAATAAGATAAGTCAAAATAGAGTACCCCACAGTAAGAAATAATGAGATAAGATGAGAAAGGATAAGACAAGTCCGTTCTTTACTACAAAGTTGGGCATGTTGTCTTCATATTACTTCCACATGGATACAGGTACTCAAAATCAGTCGGTAGAAACAAACTTTTTCCCTTGTCAAAAACAGACTTGGGCGTCCCATCAAAATATATGATCTGTATCAAATCAAATGGACAGACAGACACTATTATTTGCTCTATCAATATGATTTTTTTTTTTTTTTTCGCTCCCAGTAAATTTATACAACTTTTGCAAATGCCAAGGGTTAGACTTTTTTTTTTCCTTCATAAATACAGGTATGTTTTTATGGATGTAATTTGAGACTGTCAAAAGATGATATTGAATGCGATGCTTATAGATGCATTTAGTCAAACATAATGTTATGATGCTTTGAAAAGATGATCGGTGAAGAGAAGATTATAGCCAATATCTCTTCTTTTTTTTTTTTTTTGACGAGAGACTTGGGCACATGGTAGTCGAATCGAACTCGGACTGTAGAGAACGGTGTTGGCGTTGTTGTTGCGTTGGGATTAGCGGCATCAGCACTTTAGAGTTATATTGTGCCTAGCACGGTGAATATGTTTGTAGGTAAAAAAAAGGCTGATCGTGATCAAAGAATATAGGCCTATAAAATATAATGCTGAACGGACGAGTTTACGAGTTATAAAAAGTATATAAAAAAGTGTAGTATATAATTTTGAATAAAAGATTATACAGCGAAACTAAGAAAAGACGGCTTTCTATGTGAAATGTTAGCTCTGTTCATTTAAATTCAATGGAAAAGTTACGAAGCGTTGCCTCTGTGTCCCACAAGGGATTGCGTGATAGTAAACAAAACGGTTATGACCTATAGCGTACAACTCGCTCACTTCGCAGTAGATTCCACAAAGCAAACAACGGATTCAAGCGCCCTTCTCACGTGGCAACACAGTGCGTGAGTTGATTACCATGGCATGAACACTGAGACATTCAAAACATCTCCAGTCACAAATTAATCATTAACACTGCGTGGGCCAGGGATTACAGAATTCACAGTGATTCTGAAAGTGTTCGACGTTTTTCTACGACTATCACCTCTTTCTTAATGTTTCTGGCTCCACCAGCTTCCTGTGTGTGCTGTGCCAATGTGGTGTCTCGCTGCCATCTGTCAAATTCAGATCCTCGCATATTAAGAGGATTAAAAAAAAAAAAAGAAATATTATTCAATTTGACGGTCTTAAATTCATGATTTAGGTTAACGTTGAATTTATACAAACCAGTCTTTAACATCATTGTGAAATCCAAAAAGGACATAGTACATTGTGTTTCGTGGAAAGAAATTATTATTGAATATTGTTGTTTACATTTGAAACCTATGAATTCTACGCAAGTGATTTTTATGCCGTACTAGTTATATTTTAGTACTGATAATGCACGTAGCAACATGGAAATGAAAGAAAACATTCAAAATGCACGTCTTAAAATATGTGTATTTGTCAATTACCTACCTCTATCTGGTTTTTTTATTTTTATTATTATTATTTTTTTTTTTTATCTGGGGATATTTTTGGATCTTCGTAAAATGTCTTTCGGCGTTTTAATGTTTATGTCTGTCTTTACTCAACATATGCCAAAGATCTCGTGGCGGATTTAAATTGCACATACTGAGTTCATTAACCAGAAACTAGAAACTCTTCCCATTGTCATCAGGGCATCTATTGAGCATTTATATAGCGCTTATCCCTGGACATACAGGCTCTAAGCGCTTTACAATCTATTATTACCCCGACAGACCCAAGGAAGACACTCATAAACGTTCTCAGCTTCCTGGGAAGCATACAAGGCGGCTGCCTCTTAGGTGTTCAAATCCTTATCAATCCAACAGTATCAGTCACTGTCTATAGTCGGGTACCCATTTAAACCTGGATCGAGTCAGAAAATGTGTGGAAATTGTCTTTCCCAAGTACAAAATGTCGGGATCTGTCAGCATTCGATCCCGAGACTTTACATCCCGAGTCCGACGGCCCAGCCGCTAGGCCACCGGCACCACCATTAGATTTGATTCATAAAGTATGGTATTGCCCACGACTTAGTGGAATCGATTCTCGCCATTGTGTAACTGTAATAGATTTGTTCGGACTAAGAGAACGGCTGGAAATTCACGCCTACTCTTAGTAGAAGGGTACAGACACTCTAAACTGTTCACTGTCAATGGCATAGAAAAACATAAAAATGCAGGGGACTCTTGACAGTTGTTCTCGCTCGGATCTCGTGTGGAGAGGTAACAAGCTTCAGTGAGTGTTCTATTTTCAGCTGAGGGGTAAAAACACTACGGCTGGAATTTCTAGGTTTTTGTTTAGTCGAATATGAACTATTATGTGATAGTAAAATCTATGAAAATTGAAATGATACTAGAATATTAACTATTGATATTATATCTACTTGCATGATTGTCATTGTATTATTTTCTACGTTTCTACTTATTATTTTCTTTTCTGCTATCAGCGATACGTCTATCAAGCGGACATAATGTTGCTTAAATCTGCCTTATCCTAATGTTATTCATGATATTTGTCTGCATGTTAAGTGTTAATACATTTTACTTATTTATACACAGTGGTGTGGTCTATCAATTGTGAATGGGATTTCATTTTGAGACAATAAAGGTTATCATATTTGATAATGTCTTATCTTATCTATTTCTTTTTTTCATTATTAAGAAGATATTAATACTGAAAAATACAAAAAGTCTAATCCACCAGATGCGTTGTCGTCGTCATCGTTGTTGTTGTTGTTGTTGTTGTTAAATTTTGCCTAGCCAGTAGATCAATAATATCAAGTTGGAAATATTATTGATGTTAACTTGTAACCAAGTAGGGCAGTGATGGCATCATCTCATTTAATCTGTCCACTCAGCCACGACAAAACAAACAAACAAACAACAGATAAACAGACAAACAAACGAAACATAAAAAGAGCAAACAAATAAACACAGAATTATGGATACTTTACACCTTGTTTCTACCAGTTACAATTGAACGTGTTCTGCAAAACTAGGCGAGAAATCGAAAGCCCAGAGTGATGAAATCTGGTTCTGAACAGATAAAAGACTAAAACTTTGTTCTTTACAAAAAATCAGCAGTTTTTTTTTTCCAAACTACCAAATGATTTTTTTTTTTTAAATCCCGAGACCACTATAACTGTCACACTATTTCATTTCGGCCCATCTTCAAAGCCAAATAAAAGAGGATATTCTAAAATCAGCCATGTGACAAATGGGTGGAAAATATTGTGATCCTTTCGCATGAAATGGTTATAATATTAACTGTAGAAATGTCACGGGGCGGGTCAAGTCAAATGCTCACTCATTCTAGATCCTCTCCAACTAATACACTATGGCAAGAAATCACTCGGAACACATAGTCTTAAGATTTGAATTTTTATCTCTAGAACATAAATAAATATCACAACTGAAGCTTTCTTACGCCATCAGATTCTACTGAAATATGTAGGATCAGGCCGTGGCCATAGTGCAGCTGTGTCTGTGTCTAACTCTCACATTGCAGTTGCATATGGTCATGCTGGGAGCTTGCAAGACGCAAAATAGGGCTGGCGGGTATAACAGAAAACGTGAGCTGACACGCCAGCTGGCCGCGTGGTCAGACCCAGACCCACACTGCAGCCTGCAAAAATGAAATGGGTTTGGCCTACGACTGTATGCAGCAGCAGTGCGAGAGTTACTCAAAGACACAGTTGCACTGTGGCCGCGGCCTTAGTAAATCTCATCGTCAAGAAAACTTTCTTAGAGATTATTTAAATGAGAATATCGCAACAGTCGCCTTTATAACTTCTGGACATCTTTTATATCTCTTATAATATTCTAGTTATCGTCACATTTGTGAATAACGTGGATGTTCAGATGGTCCAGGAAGCCATTTCTTTTCGTCCGATAAAGCACAGTAATCTGAACTCGATTTCAGGGCAAAAAGAGACAAACACCATATTTGAAAATTTTGAGTTATCCCCCTCCTCCCCCCCCCCTCCCCCAATACTGGGAATGGTGATAGTAAAATATCATAAGGACTTTCCTTTTCACCAAACGCGACTTGTTCTTCCCCGAACGTCTTCAGAAAATGCTAGTACTTAATGATATATTACTACCTGCTGGAGGACAAATTGTCATTTATTGTTTTCTCTACGAGGCAAATTTGAATACGTCTCATTTCATTTTGCCTCGAAGCCCTTCAACTTTAGGCTCAAAGGTGGATGATAGATTTTTTCAAAACTACTTGAGAAGTATTTCGCAACCGATGTTGAAGATATATTTATTATACGAGGTAGCTAAGATAACCTCCCCGGGGGAGACAGAAAAGCGAAACTGATACAGCATATGAGGCAACCCGATGAAATCAGGCACTCTTCAAACCTAAGAAATCACTTTTTTTTTTTTTTTAAACCGCGACGGTACGTTTTTTTGTTTTTTTTTATAAACCTTTCAGCCTCTTGCTGGTGGATATGTCGGCTGATATTTTGATAGTGAATGGATTTCAATTATTTTTTTTTTTTAATTTTTATTACACAAACCCTGTCTGTGTCCTGTTAGAAATGTATTTTAGAGTTGGATTTGCTAAAATACGTTGAACAAACGTTTTAAAAAGGACAATTGAACTACATGACCTAAATGAGGAGTAATGGTTATTAACAAACTAGCTCGGCCATTTTCTCAGCTGCAGGTCAATCCCGTCATCTTTAATACCTTTTACCGAGGTAGAGCAAAGTTTCTCCCTCTCTCGCTCTCTCTCTCTCTCTTTCTGTGTGTGTGTGTGTGTATGTGTGTGTGCGTGCATGCGTGCGTGGGTGCGTGCGTGCGTGTGTGTATGTGTGTATGTGTGTGTGTGTGTGTGTGCGTGTATGCGTGTGTGTGCGTGTGTGTGTGTGTGTTTCACAACAGACAACAACATGAATGACCTTTAATTTGGTACTAAGAACTCGATGTACTCAAAAATTGACCAGGACCTGATTTCACCGTGTTGGTCTCATAGTTTATTTGTGAATCTATAGGTACACTCATACAACTGCTAATGATGGCTACTTACCAAGGTTGTCTAACATTAAAATTAATCATAGGTCTTCATTTTCTGCATATAGTTAATTATTTTTGTCTTTCAATCACAGATAGTACCGTTAAAAATCCTGAATGACTAGTTAGGCACTCTCTCTTTCCATTTTGCGTCATGTGGCAGAAAATTTAGTTTATTTACTTGATTCAGCTTACTTTGATTTTTGTTTCAGATGAAAAAAAAAAAAAAAGAAACATTATTGGTTACATCATAAAGTTAGTGTATATATTTACACTCTAAAGCTGTTTTATTTATACCTAAGGTAACATTAGGCTTAATTTTCTCCTATACCTGCCTCAGTAAGTATGTGAGACAACCCTTGATAGAGAGATATAAAATTAGGTTGATTACACCTATATATGAATTACCTGCCCCAGCCATTCTCAACCTTGACCTGCGCAGATTTCCAGATAACACAGAGGCCACCTGTCGGACGGCTGCACTCCAGTGGTTACATTTATTAGACTACTAACCTGTCCAGTCACCCTCATCCCCCCCCCCCCCCCGTCCCGGCCCACAATCCCCACACCCGCTACCTGTGTATATAGACGGAACGTTTGGATACTGGGTAGTAGAAGGGGTCGCCGTGGTGTGTGGTTAGTTGTCTGCTATTCATCACACTGTGGATATCGCGGGTTCGAGCCTTCGACCCTATAGTCGGGAGACTGAAGAATTCAAAGATTAAAACCGGCATTTTTCAGTGACTCAACGGTCCCCCTGTTTCTTGGGTAGGGAAATCTGACGTCTAGCCTTCTCGGAAAGAGTGAATATAATATTTCAGAGATCCCACGTGTACTTTACTCACGTTAAAGAATTTTTGGCATTAAAAATTGGATAAAGAGTAAGCAGAGACGTCTCACCAGTAGCAAGTCAGACACTTAAAGCTGAAATAATCCTTTTGCTTAGGATTGAAGGGCTGCATAGATAATGAAAGTAACGTTTGGGCAGTAGTAATGTCTGCCTAACAAAAAGCAGCGCTTGACCAATAAACGACATCACTCAATGGGCAAAATGTTTCTTTTTGTCAGGCAAGCATAACACCGACAAAAAAAAAAAAAAAGTAAGATGAACTAATTTTAAACACTTGTTTGCCCTGGGCAACAGGTCAGACTTCTGGAGGATGTAACAGAAAACGTTCATCGTTATCATTGATTCTTCGGAATTTTTAGTGTCGGTGTTCCTGCCGAAATGGGTTTTTATTTATCTTTTGACGATGTTTCCTAGTCACTGCCTCTATGTGCAAAAAAGATGGTAGCTGGTTCGGACAGTTGGGATACAATGTTTATAGGAATTAAACGTTTGTTACCATAACAAAAACAAAACAATACAAAGCAAAATAAACCAAGCAACCAAGGCTATTTCTATGTGTCTCAATATGAAATGCTAACTTCAGAGTTTTTTAAATGCTATATATATATTCTCCTCCATTTATTTTCATAAAACCTTTTCTATAAGTGTAAATTTCAAAGGCACACATTCCGTGGAAAACAAATTTCTTAAGTATCTTTGGCAATTTATGAGGAGTGGAAACGCAAACGGTGCAGAGTTCAGATTCAAATTTTGGAAAACAAGCTGGAAGTTTGGTTACACTTTCTGTCTTTGGTGTTAATAAAACTAGATTTTGGCCGTGGTTTGAAATTTTAAAAACTCTCTTTCGAAGACAGATAAGGAATAGATCGTAAACTCGAAAAGAAAAAAAAAATGAACTATCATCACAATACATTTCCATTTTTCATTGCAATGGGAGCGTGTGTGCGTACATTATTTATGGTGATTTGGTCTGTATGTGCGGTGTCTGGCTCCAGTTTTATGATCGTGAAACCTAAACTGTGCGGATTCCCCATCCGTCATGTCATCAGGAAGCAAAATTTCCAACACAAAATAACCTACCAGGCGTGACTGGAATCAGATTCACGACGATAATGTGTATCCGTGTCTGTATGTGGTAATGCGCTTGTATGTTTTAGTTGAGTATAATTATGCCCTGATGAGGTATAGAAATAGTCTCGTTTATTACGTAAATGCTATATTCCCTTTTCAATTCATCAGTAATTGACGTCATATTTGTCTTAGGCGTAAGCTTCATACGTCACTGCAGCCGTGAGGCTTGAAACGGTTTGGATTTTTGCTATTTGCATCGTTTGGTCTGACGGCGGCACCACAGGTAGCCGGGGATCAACGGTAAAGGTCTGGAGGGGGCAAAGACTCAACATCTCTATCCAACTCGTAAACTAAACTGTATCATAAGTTGAGGTGGAGGTGGCCAGGGAAGGAGGGGGGGGGGCATAAACAGTCGGAGAAAGCAGGAGAAGGTAAAGAGATAAGAATGATGTGTTTTTAGATTCTTATTCCGATAAGCCATAGCAGTCTGTGCACCTAAGTTTGTCCCAGATTCTGCAGTGCACAGAGGTACTATAGGTTAGAGTGAGCGCAGGCATATCTGGCCTTCGAATTTCACACTTTTGTAGATGTATATAGCTGACAAAAGTGATTGTAGCCACTGCTACTGGACAGCCAAGCAAGTGAAATGCGAATGAATATGCGTTGCATTTTGACTGCACATATTCAGCATTTTGCTCTTTTGTAGGCGTGCAGAAAGATTTCCGATAATTACGTGACCACTCCTCTGGCCAGAAAAAAAAAATTTAAAAAAAATCAGAGTCCATGCAGAGCATTTTCTTAAGCTCCTTGTGTTCATGATAGTTTTCCATTGATCAAACAGGAGTACTCGCTTCAACAATCGTGTATCTGGGGGCGATATTCTGTCAAGACTCATGTGAAATGATAATCCTACTGTTTTTAACCATCGTGCCTGATATATAAACCAGCTTCTGTCGTGAAATCAAATATAGTGCGGCTTTTCGAAGATTTAAACTGGCATACTAGATATTTTAACTACATTACAAAATGAGTTCCCATAATGTAGTCGTAGCATCAGTTCTACAAACAATTTCTTCAAACCCGCTCTTTTCTATCTGTCTTTCATCTCTTCCCATCTTACCCGAATATCAAGTGGCATTCCGTGACAGGCAGATGACCCTCTACCTAACAGATTGCTCGTCTAATTCGCTTTATTGCACATACCAGTCAGTGTTTTATTACCTATCACAGCTGACGTGCAGCGCCATTCGCTCACCATGTCAAACACCTTGGCAAAGATAGAGCTAGGGAGTGAGTCTTCTCTTTTACCGTGCGCATCTTGGTGCACAACTTTCGCTGCTGTTCTTCGCGTCGATACGCCTATTAGCCTGTCGTTGCTAACTTTCACTGACTGCTGCGCATTTAAGTGTGAAGGGAACCATAACCGCGTCACATGGCCTCACAGTGGGGAGTAAAACTATTAACTTCCCGTATAACTCATAGCGTGTCTAGAGATTACTCGTGATTGCTACCATGTCATGGCAATAAATAAACCAGTTGCGAAATTCAACAAATTTTATCTAAGTAGCTTCGAAACTTAAGGAGTCGTTAATAGATCGGATTTCTTCTTACTTTTCCTAGCATAGTCTACCGACTGGTATCCGTCTTTAGGCCTACTCATGGGACTTAACGTAATAATGTTTATTAGTTATCAAACTATCTACTACTTACTGCCTACTTAATACATACTACTTGATATTAATTTGACTTTCTATGCCCCGCATTTTTATGAAATTTGAAATGTATATTATATATATATATCATTAAATATATATGTATATCATTAAACATTGTGACGTTATGTCTTTTGCATTTGAACATGCAATATTTATAGCCACTAAAATTCATCGTTCATGTCCATGCCTCGTTTTATGCTTTACTGTTTTATACTGTTCTTTTTAGATTTTATTTCACTTCATTTTATACTTTTTGCTTTTTTTTTTTTTTCAAGTTTGCTCTGATGGAGAAATGGTGGCAACTGTCAGGTCGTGTATCACGTTTCATGGAGTGAACCTAGAAAGTTTTTCACAATCCTCATCGCACACCACGTAAGTGAATGAGAAAAATGAAAGTTCTCGATCTATGGTCATTCCTTGCCTATTTTTTTCTTTCTCCGAGTTTTACTTAATTTCTTAAATAATGTTTCAGCTTTTAAATGCTTTCGTTCTTCAGAATTTTGTTTCTTAAATAACGTTAGAGCTTTTGTTTGAGTCATTTTTAACGTTTAAAAAAGTCTAATGCTACATACTAAACACTGAATTTAAAATTTAAAAAATAATAAATCTAGGAGACTTAAATATTATGTAGAGCACTGACACATTTTTTTTTCAGGTGATCTCTTGCAAACTGGCTGAAAGTAGGTTTTACAAGCTTGCTTACTGAGGCCAAGGATGCACTTTTAAAGCCCTCCTTGCTCACAATCTCTCCCTTGTGTTATTAGAACTGGCGTTGTTATTATTTGGTGCGACCTCAGATAGTATCTCTCCAGAGGCGCAGGAATATGTTGGTGGCGTTTGTGCATGTTTTGGGTGATATGTGTCTACATTACATCTGTTTATAAGCAATGTTATTTTTGCATGTAATACAAGACATGTGAGGTCTAACTTACTTTGACAAAACGCCTGTTATATATATATATTTCTTTTTTTAAATGCTCATAACAGAGAGCACTGAAATTGACATAGCGCTTATTCCTGTACATTTCGGACTCTAGGCACTTTTCAGTTGTTATTATTCCGACAGATGCAAGGGAGAAATTAGGAAATAACAGGTTTATTTGATATTCAGGACGTACATTATAAAATCAAATACATTTATATGAAACAAAGTCATGTAGAGAACAATTAGTGTACATACTCGAGATGCTGACCACTAACAATATTCCGATATCAAGCAATCGATCGATAGGGAGTCTAAAAAATATTATACAATTAATTTTTAAAAAAAAGGAAAAATATTATACAGTTAATCACGATGCGGCACACAAGCATGATCAGACATAGTAGTACTCTCATACATAGTAATGCATACCATTCGAAAACAAACTTAAGCTCTAAGAAATTCTCTGTATTTTAAATCTAGGAATAATAATTTTTTAAAAAAAGGGCTTCACAAATTTGAATTTAAAAGACGATACTAAGGAAACCAAAAGTAACTTTTGTTTATGACCGGCAGTCAGGCTCTGTTTGCTGTATCAACGTTTTCATCTTCCCTAAAAGTAGACATTCACTGTCTATAGTGGAATACCCATATTAACATTCGTAGAGTCAGGTCATGTATGCAATCTGCCTTTCCTAAAGACAAAGTGTCTTGACTTGTTCAAGTTCAAACCCGGAGCTTTTGATCCCGAATACGGGGCCCAATCAGTAGGCCACCAACATTACAGTGCGTTTCTCCACCACATTCAGATCTCAGTTCCCACAGTACTCAAAGACCAACTACTGCTTCACTTCATTGTTGGGGGAAAAATGCATTTTTTCTTTTTTATGATCGCAAACTAATTCACAGTTTAGAGAAACGGTTTTTTGTCATATGAAATAAAAAGTGTGTCAAGGAGTTCATCTCCACGTTCACCGGCACAATGGAATCTCTCTGCTCTGGAAAGATAAGAAATGTCCTCCTCCCCTTCTTTTGTGTCCTTTTTCTTTCACCCACAGCTGATATCTTTTAGTAAGACAAACATACCAAGCACATGTCATAAGGAATTCACTAAATGTAATATTCTGTATTTCGTTTGTTCACAAAACCAAGAAACCAACCAATCAACCAACCAACCAACCAACCAACCAACCAACCAACCAACCAACCAACCAATCAACCAATCAACCAACCAACCAAACAACCAACCAACCAAACAACTAACCAACCAACCATCCAATCAATCAATCAACCAACCAAGCAACCAAGCAACCAAATAACAATCAACCAAACAACCAAACAAGCATACATAATGGAAGGATGAATTGATAGGGTTACATAAATTAATTTCTGCTGAAGTCCATTACATTTCTGCCATCAGCGATACAGCTGTAGTTGTGCTCTTGAGTTTGCCTTGTCCTGATGCTATTTAGGTCACTCAACTCTACATGCATGCGTGAATAAGAGAACGTTATATTACAGGTACATGAACACACTATTTAGAATAACAATATAATAAGAATAATAATCCATACTCTACATCTGCGACAAATCCCTCAATAAACGTTTGGACTCGAAAACTGCTGAAAATATCCAAATGAAATTTGGCACATGTGGATGTGTGATTCCAAAAAAAAAAAAAAAAGCTCATTATCTTTGACGTTATTCTACAAATGCGGGAATAATAAACTCGCGAAGCTGCTTGATCCGAATTGTAAGTTCGATAGTATACTGCGTTCAAAACACGTTTCCTTTTTGAGTAACATTCAGTTTAATCAACCAAAATATCAACATCGAGGTGCGCACGCTCCCCAGACACTTTAAGTCGCATGGCTATGTTAAAAATTCGCCCACGGAGGCCTGCAATAACAAACGCATGATTCTTTAAGAAAAATATTTAGGTGTCTAGGAAAGTACGTTTTTTTTTTTTTTTTCGATAAAATAAATATGACACGGCCTGCAACACAACTGAAGCCATGCTAGGAAAACGTTAGGCGAGGAGCAATACGCCACAGTCCAACAGGAACATTAAATGTCAAGCAAAGACTTGGAGGGCAAAACCAGAAATTTTGAACAGATAGTTTCTGACTTACATAATGTATGTCTATATGCCAGGGAAGAGATCACAACCTGTGAAAGTTTCATTGCCAACTGCTTGCTGAGACTGACTGATAAAGAAATAAATGTTTTCTGTCACACTCTGCACAGTTTTATCTTTTATAAAATTAATGTGTTTGAAACAGCGCATAGGTGTAAGTGCTATCTTTCTTCAGTCTTGGGTTACGTGGCACCTTAACTAGAATTTTCTCCCTTTCAACCCAGCAAAGTATTAAATAAATAAATAAATAAATAAATAAATAAATAAATAACATACCAAAATATTAAGAAAAAAAAAACATTCAGAAGTCTCTCTCTCTCTCTCTCTCTCTCTCTCTCTCTCTCTCTCTCTCTGCGAGCACGCTTTGCCATACACTTTATGTCTCAGGGCTATTGTCACGAACCTTCTCTGGGTGTTGATGTTAAATGGGTGTTAGTCTTGTAAGAGGTGATCAGGCGGTGGATACAGATGAGACGCACATAGTGGTGAAGAAATACCGGCAGGAATCTCCAACGTCGAAACAATGCAGAATTTATTGCAGGTGCTTGATAATAATACACATTTCAGGGCAGCTGTCTAACTCCGATTCTATTACCACTCTACTTTCTTACTGCGATGATTCGCTCTAAGCTTGAGCTTTTATATAGACGCTGGCCCGTCTAGAACCCTCTCTCTCTCTCTTTCTAGATCTCTCCAAAAGGCTCTAGTCTTTGCTACAGCATTTTCTCTGGGTCACATCCGGTACAAACAAACATTAAATCGTGCTGATTTTATGAACACATCAAGACGTACTCTCCACACACGAGATCTACACCATTCTGCACAAAGTGGGCAGAGATTATTTCAGACACGTTCGATCTACTGGCACAGGCTCAGTGTATACAATCATGATCTGTTTAATCGTTCATACGCACACACGTGTACCCATCATAATAATAAATTTAACCTTTTTTTTTTTTCATTATTGCCCTGACGAAGAGCCAAGCGGGCTCGAAAATTTGGCAGATTTAACCATCGCTATCAAGTTCTTT
>JBCAUA010488275.1:0-17156 GCA_038406235.1 Peronia verruculata | reverse complement strand
TCCAAAGTTCTACCCCCCCCTCCCCCGCCCCCCCCCCCCCCAAAAAAAAATTCTCAGCAAAAATGGACAACTTCTAAAAGCCGAGATAATCCTGACTTTTGGGATTAAAAGGCTTAAGAAAAACAACACATTTGTTGTCAGAGGAGATGTATGTGGAATATCAAATTCGGAGAGCGTACTAAACAGCATAGGTTCGAGCAAGTGAATGCTAGTCCCGCGATTTGGAGCCACAAGTCTATCGACCTGCAGTAAAAGTAGAGTGAGTGTGATTGGGCTGTATTTGTTTTCCATGTCATTTCTTAATCAGTCGAATGTCACTCCTGACACAATTCTTTCATCGAACGCCTAAGGGCCTCATACAAAACGCCTGTGTGGAATTGCCATATTTATCAGAGCATTCAGAGCTAATAGTCACGTAGTGGTTTACGTGGTGTGAGAGCAAATGGGTGCAAGTTCAATTATCATCTACCACCAGCTGTTATTTTCGGCGAAGACAGAAAATGTGAATGCAACGAGGAAGGAGCGAGGGAGAGGGGGTTTGAGGGGTAAGAGAGAGGTATGGAGTGTGAGGAAGGGGGTAGGTGATGGGGGGGGAGAACATTTTGGGAGGGGTGGGTAAAGGGCATTTCTTCTCTCGGCTCCGTTGCCAAAATCATTATCTTGCCTTCCAGTTTCTTCTACTGCGTCATCGATATTTTATAGCGGCGGTTCTCTGAGTGGACACAGTAGGCTCTATAGTTCTCCAGTTTAGCCCTTCCTGACTTCGCTGGCTCAGGTGGCAAGGTAGACGTAGGATGAAGAATCGACACAAGAACTCGTCGTGTACTTACACTAGGAGCTCAGATAACAGTCATTGAAGTTATCGAAAAGTGGAGGAAGAGGGGCGGAGAAGAGTGGGCGATCTATACTGTGGTATTTGTCGAGGGTTGATTTATTCTATTTTGTACTTTGTTCTCTACGTGTTTGTATGTTCGTTAAAAAATGTCGAACAAATGAGTCAGTAACGGTGTCACTGTTGTTTCTGTCTTCCACGGCTGTCTCTGTCTCTCCCTTTCTCTCTCTGTCTGTGTGTATGTGTGTTTTAGTTCGACCATGTGGAGAAAGCGGAGGGAAGGATGACTTGAGAAGCACTGAACTGGTTAAAAGCCTAGCACCGTCGTGTAGAAGTGCCTCACCTCATGTGGAAGTTTGTGTTTGAGATCTCTCATGGCACACCTTTCATAGTATGAATTCTTTAATGCGATGACAAAAACGATTAGCATGTGTCAAACGAAAAAAAAAAAAGTTGCTTTTTAAGCATTAATGACGATTTTCATTTTCTGACCAGTGGGTCATGATAAAAGAATTTAACGTTAACATAATTTATGATACATCAGCGCTTTACTGCTCTATCATCAATTAGTTGTTTGCTTGGAGAAGTGCGATAGAAGGGAAAGATCCACTGGCGTCAGAGAGAGAGAGAGAGAGAGAGAGAGAAAGAGAGAGAAAGAGGGGGGGGGAGAGAGAGAGAGAGAGAGAGAGAATGATAACCTGCGCGGGAACTGACCGATTACTCTTGTAAAGAACAGCAATTAATTATAACAAAGATATGTATAATAGGTCCCTATGTCTGTTGATTGTTTAATGAATTATTGTGAGCGAGTAACACAATCGCAAAATAGGTTCCGAACACTCTAAGCAAGTGGAAAATAGAAAGAATGCAGGATACATAACGTGACAGACGTCCATGCTTATCTTTCATTTACATCCGTTCACCTTTGTTTCGTTGTTAGTATTAAGAGGTTTCATCCTGGTGCTGTTAAG
Source organism: Peronia verruculata (assembly GCA_038406235.1). Classification (NCBI taxonomy): domain Eukaryota; kingdom Metazoa; phylum Mollusca; class Gastropoda; order Systellommatophora; family Onchidiidae; genus Peronia; species Peronia verruculata. Next base: position 15,353 of record JBCAUA010488275.1, on the reverse strand, counting down.
ATTATCTGAAGCATTGTTTCAGCAGATTTGTTATCGACACATTCCTGAAATCATTCCGATTGCAGTAATTTGTTTCTCAGAAATTCTTCCGTACTTTGTTCTGAAGAGATAGTCATGTGAACACAAAAGTTCCCTGTCCATGTACATGTAAATGTTCATTGTTTTTCTTTGGTACTGTGAACTCACAGGAATTTTCAAGTCGTTGTGAACTCGCTGGGTTATGCCCGATCACTAGATCAAATATATACGCACAATTTACAAGAAAAGTAAGGGGGAAAAAATTGATAAAATAATGATAGTCGAACCAGTTGAGTATAGCCTACTCTGGCTTATCTCTTTTCACGAATGATTGAAGGTAAATCTATGTGCGCACAGATAACACTTATCGATCTACTGGCACAAATTGAATACAGGAGTCTATAGGTTCGTAAGAGGGGCAAAATTTCGCCCCCGAAACGGGGGTAGACCAAGCGGCATAAGTGAAAGGTTTTGGCCAGTATCCAATTCGGGTGATAACCCGGGGAAAGGTGACAGGCAGACGGAATGTCGCTTAGCTGCACAAAGCGACAGGGGTCCGGTAGTTTGCTACCTCTGTTTTAGTTTCTTTTGTTATGGAAAAAGAAAAAGAAAATGGTTTGTGCGCATGATTATCAGAAATCAAAAGATACTGTCACAAATGGCAGCTCGTCGCCGTTTGTCATACAAGGATATCTGACAGTAATAACACTGAACATGTTTCCTTTGGTGCCAGGTGCGTCTAGGATGATTTTTTTTCTCTATGTCGTATTTACACAGAATATTACAATAGAGTCACACTGTCTAAGGCAATTTTTTTAATGGCATCTCGTCGCCACTATTCGCTGCAGATAAGGCGACATTTTTCACTCAGGACTTGCATATTAAGTCCAGCAAGACAGTCCTTTTGACCGACAACAATTTTGTCTTTAGTCTCCACCACTGATTATATCAATAGAAAGTATGTGGGTATAAAAATCGTAGAATATCAGAACTGAGAACTGTACGGCACATAACGTTGTCAATAAAGATATTTTAAACTAGAGTTTCCACCAGCTATCTCATCGTTTATTCTTTCAGGACCTGATTTTTTCTTCCACCATGGCTATCATAAGTTGGTAAGTTCCTGCGGTTTTATCCAGAATCAGTTATACAAGGACTGTGACAGGATAAGATGCAAGATGAGGCACTCGCACTGGCAAATGCCCCAGTATAGCAGTTTTGTTTGACCTGTTATAGCAAGCCGAAAGCTATGCATGGCACCTCTTATTCAAACGTCATTGTGTTCTGTCCTACCCTGTCTCTCACTGAAATCATGATATTGTGACTATATCTCATTTGCGTCGATGGGCTTTAAAGGAGGGGGAAAGTATGGCGAATGGAAAAAGGGATTTTTTTTTTTTTTTAATGGAAATACATTGATTTCGAGCAAGGAAAGGAGAAGCAGAGAAAGATAATATAAAATGCCGAGAGAGAGTGAGAAAGAACATTTAAAACGACAAGCGAAAAAGAGAGCCACCGAAAGGGAAATAAACAGAGCCATGGAGACAGAGGGAGGGGAAAAAAGAAAAGATAAGACACAGAGAGGATCGTAAACACATACAGAGAAAAGTGAGACAAGGGAACTCACCTCTCGGCTGATGACACCAGGACTTCAGCAGTTGTTGACCTTGCGGTAAATCCTCCTTGTCCCTCTCATTCTGTAGGAGCTGATCTGCTCAGGCTCTGAGTGCTGTAAGCCTCTCTCACCTGGAGCCTCCCTGACAGCTTCAGGGCCACTCACTCACTCACTCGCTCGCTCCATCTTCCATGCCTGACCTCGTATGCCCCCCGTCTTTCGTAACCCAGCTGACAACACTGTATGCATTGGGTTTTGTGTATGACGATGTTGTTGTTGGTATTTTTGGTTACTAATGATGACCATATCTGGCGCTGTTGCTGTTGTTGTGCCTACAGATCTTTTTTTTTTTTTCTTTCCTCTTTTCTTTTTCCACTTTTTTTTTTTTTTAAAGCATCTCAGTGAAAGTTCTTTAGAATCTCTCTCTCTCTTTCTTTTTCTTCCTTCTTTCTTTCTTTCTTTCTTTCTTTCTTGCATTCTTGCTTTCTTTCTTTCTTTCTTTCTTTCTTTCTTTACTCATGCACAAACACAGACAAATGAAGTGAGGAAGAAGACATTATTTCAAAACGATGAAAGATCCTTGCTCTTCCTTAATGCTAATAATTTCTTTGGTTGTTTACTTTGTTTATGTGACCTCATCCATTCCAAGTACAATCCAATAAAAAAAAAAATAATAATAATAATAGCTTTTAATACTGATTGTATCATATTATGGTCCGTGTTCTTTTTCTCAACATGGATTTTTTTTTTTTTTTAGCAGAAAGAGCACCCTGTTTAACACTTAACAAAAGAAAGAAAAGAAAAAAAAAAAGAAAAAAGATCAATTTCTGCAAGATTTTATTGGCCATTAATAAACACATAAAGCGGGTTACACGTAAAGTAGTAATAAGAGTGTATTCGCTTTTGGTCCATTTACGTGGCATACTTTAGCATTCTAAAGTACTGTTTGGCATCCGAACAAACAACTCGGTCACCAGATTATGGCAAGCAGATTAGGTTAGGGTGTATTAGTGAAAGTTCATAATGCAGGGACCTACTGTTTTCTTTAGTTTGTGTTTTTGTTTGTTTTTTGTTTCTGTCTAAACTAATGTATATGACGCATAGAATTGTTATATACGTAAAGAGTCAATTCGTGGGTGTCAGTGCCCAGTTCTTAAGTATCGTTGCATGCAGCATTCCTTGGTCGTGGAGTCCAGGACATTGGTCTTAATACACTGGGGCGGTACATTGATCTCTGTGTCCTGGGTCTGTAATCCTTTGTTATGAGTACTGACTGCCCTTTGACAAAAACACTTTTTTTTTTCATCATCGATGTTGCAGAATTACTCCCCGACTTTGGTTATTATTTTCCACAGTAATAAGTTACTGTCATCGATTTCATCAAGTGATTGTATTTAGCTCACTTCTTTGTCGAGTAGGAGATCACAATGTAGACGACATCTTATATATTTAAAAAAATTCGAGAATGCGTTTTTAGGGAAGAAGCGTTTAGTCGGAGTATGCTAGAATACCGTTGGGCATTGCCGGCAGTGTTTTGGAAGGTTGATTGCTTGTAACAAGACAAGAAATACACGCGTCGCTTCCGTAAACCCAGTGCCCAACGTAGGCAGAGACACTCCAGGGCAGATTAATGTCTGTATTCGGGTTAAGCATGTGTTTGGTGACGGCTTAAGCGTCAGCCCATGTTACGTGGTTAATTCAAAGAAGGTTAATGTCGTGATCTACCACTGATCGATAGGAGTTCTAGGGGGGTAGGCTACCTGTATCATGTGCTACTGCTGACTTAGCAGGGTCAGAAAAGACTGCCTAATTGACTGTTGTTTACTCTGCTGTTCGAGAAACTGTTAATATTAGGCAACTTTGGCCACCTATAAAGCGAGGTGCTAAAATGCTGTCCCAGAATGTGAAACAGAAGTTTCTAAATAAATCGGCTCCGTTTGTTTGTTAACATTTGGCTATCTAGGTCTATGTTAGTAGTCAGGCATTCTAGTCCCAAGAGAGCGGCCATTCTCTTCCACCATGTCCATTTCTTTCTTTCATACGTATCTTTAGGTTAAAGCATAACAGTGTCTTCCATCATATAGAACAATATCCAAGTCTTTTACAAGAAGGTGGTGATTTCATTAGACAGAACTACAAGCTGGGTACGGTATTGGCCAAGATGTATCAGTGATTGTTTGATCAATTAGGATATTGCTGAATTGTTGAACTGAATGATTGATTGATTGATTGATTGATCGACCGAATGATTGACAGTCATACGCAAACCGATCACAGTTATATGCGGATTAACTGAATATCTTCATGACTGTTTCATTGATTGCTTGATTGATTAATTGATTGTTTTGTTGATTGAATGACTGAGTCATTGATCTAGCACCATACTGACACCACGAACTCAATTTGATTTGCGCCTTACCACAATCTAATGAATGTGGCTGTGCTCAGAATAAAAAATGGGCGTAACTTGGATTGGTGGGACTCTCACTTTTCCTGAAGCGGAAGAACCCGGAATGTCGGAATGGCCACATTATCTTGGCATCTGATTGATTATGTCCTTGTTTGTCTGTTGTTGCAGATCAACACCTGTGATCAGAACACTGCCCGGTGCTGTGAGATCATTGAACTCAATGCCAAAGTTCAAGGCCAACTCTTCAAGCTGCTCAGCTTGTGTGCCCAGGAAGGTGAGTATCCGAGTGTTATTGTCATAAGTGACTCCTGAATGTTCACAAAAGACAGTCTCTTTTTCTGCCCCAAATTCAAATGTTAAACTTCATGCACTAGCAAAATGAATATAAAGACACATTCATTATCTCTTTCTTTCCCCTCCCCCCTCCACCCTAGTGTAATATAATATGTGGATAGGAAGGGTGCTTGGGGCGTATTGAAATTCTATTGATGGCCAAAATAAATTTAATTAATAAACAAGTCTGTGAAAAATCTGACTTTCAGTCATAAATTCAGACACATCCACACCCCATTTAGTCATATTCTGCAGAAATGACAATACGGGTACTCAAGATCGTCAACTACTACATCTGTATCTGTTCAAAGATGTTCACATTTCTTTACACTTAAGTGCATATAACATGATTTATGAATATCTGTGAACAATATTTTTAGTCGAGTGCATGCAGCATCCTTGAAGCTCTACCAACACTAGTAATTGAGATTTCAAATATACATGAACATCTGCTAACAAATGTTTAAGTTGAGAGTGTGCAGCGTTGATGAAGATCTCTCAACAATATTTTTTGTTAAACTCATGCAGCATTCATGAACATTAGCAAGCAACATCATTAGTTGGCTGATACACAGGAAATCATTTGAGAATGGAAACTTTGTACCATTAACCACTGATTTAACCTTGCAGGTGGTATGTATGGAGGCGCTAACATCATCAAGTCCCGCCTCCTGCCCTGGCTGGGCCAGAACTTCTTCACCTCGGGTGGAGCCGTCACTGCCGACACCAGTCTGAGCGTTCTGGCCGAAGCAGCTGCCAAAGACCGGGAACTCTCTGAGCTGCAGGAGATGTATGAGAAATCTCTGGATGACCTGGATATAGAGCTGCAAAATGCTCGCAGCGAGAACCAGGACCTGAAAGATGAGTAAGTAGTGTTGTCGGTCCCTCTGCCTTGGTTTTCATGTTTCGGCTCAACTGATAGGGTCAGCAGTGTTGATTCCGAGAGATGAGCTGTAATTACTACAAGTGTTATCATTGAAATGTTTTATAGTTTCATATAGTAATCATAGACTGAAGAGGGCAAATCAAAGGTCATATTTTCCAGGTATGCTTTTAGTAGATCTACATTTATGAATCCTCATGGACTTTTTCATACATTTACCCATGTAGCTTTCAAGATCATAGCACTAAACTGAGGAGTATGGTATATCTGAATGCCTGCCTACCTTGTCTATCTGTCTGTCTGTGTCTTTTTGATTGTTTGACTACCTGTGGACCTGTCTGCTTGTTTGTCTGCTGGCCCGTCTCGCCAACTGTCTGTCTGTAAGAATGCTTGAGAATGATTTATTTGATTAATCCTGCAGATTACAGGAGACCAAACTGGAGCTGGACAGAAGTGTCAGAACTTCCACCAGCGACAAGATGTTCACAGAGATGGAGGTCAATGACCTAAAGAGAAAGTGAGTAGGAAAGTATATAAGTAGGTTTTCTGCATTCTGCTCCCACCTGCAGGTAGTGAAAGCCCGTCATCAGTATGATGTCTTCCATGGAATCCATTCTCAGCGTTCTAGGGGTGACATCTTTTCCCTCTCTTTGCTCCTGTCTTCTGTCCCACTCTCTTTCCTCTCTCTTCTTCTACATACTTAGACAGCCTTTTTCATATGTAAACATATCTTACTGTGTTTGGCATAATATAGCTGTGATCATGCTGATTTGCTGTTTAACCCCAACATATACAACACAACTTGGGGAAAAAAAATAATGAACAGTCATGGAGTTCCACATTCCTGACAGAAATAATCAGGAAAAGTCCTTTGGATCACTAAAAGTCTAGAAAAACAGCATGTCTATCTTATTTCTGGTCACAGATTTCCCATCTTTTCACATAACTCAATTTACACTTTCCTTGTTTATGTGTTTTGTTATTCCATCTGTATGAACCTTTGATTTGGTCTGGGAAAGTTAGATGGAATCTTGATGTCTCATCATCAAATCAATGTACAGAAAAATGTTTGTTAATTGAGCTATTTTCAGATACTTAATGAAGTAATACCTCTTCATCTCATCCATAGGTTGACAGCTGCTGAGGAGGAAAACCGCCTGCTGCGCTCAAAGTCTGGACTGCTGGCTGAGTACCAGAATGAGGTGAGGCGGCTGCGAGATGACATCAGCCTTTTGTCAGCCCGTCGTGATGTCCTCCTGAAGTCACCTGATATTTCATCTTATGAACGCACAAAGCTGGAGGACAAACTGAGGTTAGAGCTGGAGGGGTTATTTACTCAATTAACCTGAAAATAAATCAGATTTTTGTGGTGTGCTATTAGAATCACCAATGAAGAGTATGTTTATCACAGGTGAAATTTGCTATTTCAGAAATGATGTTTCAGAGCAATGTTTTTGCTTACTTTATAGCCTAATGTCTAGCTGGTACAGTGCAGGACATTGAACCACATCCAGGCTGGCAAAATGAAATGTACATTTGTAAAATATGCTGAATATAATTTTAATCACAGAAAAAATTTTCCCTCCCAAAAGTTGCACCATTGTGGCCCTTCTTACAAATCTGAGTATGTGCTAAGGTCCACATCGTTGTACCTTCCCTTTGAATATGTGCATGCCACTCACATCTAAGCTGCCAATGCTGTGTTTATAAAAAAGTTAGTGGACAGTATTTCATGGAGACTTAGTAGATGGTGGCAAGTAAATTGAGGATTAGTTAACAGATATCTTTTTGATTTTAAATCATATTGAGTGACTAGCTGTTTCAAGTATAAACAATTAAAACCACTAGACAACTCAACCTTCTTTCCTTCGAGAGAGGGAAAATGTAAGAGACTTTCTTGAGAAAGATATGAATTCTGATATTCTGATCTAGCAAATTTTGAGTTATGGAGTTTATTTTTTGTTTTGCTTGCAAACTCTGATGGTATGATGAATGCTGAAATGCTGTCCTCATTTTGTATGTTTATTTGTTTTATTGAGCTGAATTTTTATCCCAATAATACATGAAATAAACAGTTTATCAAGGCTCAGATATTTTGGATCTTTGTCAGTCACATTTTGTTGGTTACTGAAATGCTCCACAAGTTAAGTAGACTCTTTAACAAGTGTTAAACTTCTAGAGCATGAATTATTCTACAAAAATCACTCAGACCAGAAAAATTGCACAAAACTGAATTAGTTCAACCATCTGATAAATCTGAGCTTTGGTTAATTGTTGTGAGACTTAGTTTGTAGTTTGCCAGAAGTTTAACATTTTATTTCCTAGATCTTATATCCCATATTAAACTCCAACATTATTGTGTTCCTTTCAAATTCACTGATTTTTGTTTCTTTTGATTTTATTCTTTTATATTTTATTTGAGCTTTTGTTTTATATAACATATGAGTGAAGATTCCATCAGAATTGACCGTAAACTTGACAGATTTTGCACATTGTTTGAGGAATGTAGGTGGTGCTTTCATTTTGAGGTTATTTTGGTCTTCCATATTGCTCTAATATCTAGGCCAAGCATGACTTAGCCCCAGGGCTGCTTGTCACTATCAATATGATGCCATTGTAACACACTATTGTCATACTGTACAAATCTGATTACAACATTTATTGAAAGACTATTGATAAACAGTGTCACAACATTTGACCATGAAATCCAGGAAAACGAATACCTCCTATACCGATATAGTTCTGTTTATGTGTTCTTAAATACCCATAAAGCCGACAGAGTACATCCATAGAAATTTATGTGTGTAGCAAATAGACACTTTGTGCCTCAGGCCACCATAATTTGTGAAAATATTTCAACCACAAATGTTTATGACCAGGGCAGTCTAGGAATGAAACTGAGAGGAAAGAGAAGAGATAGATTTTTCACTTGTTTGCATCTTTGGCTTTCCTCTATAGTAAGACTGAATTTTGAAATTTACTTTTGATCCATGAGACAAATCTTCATTTTTTTTTTTCCACTTGGAAAAAGACACAGTACTTGCAGGATAAGAGTAAAATGTTGAGATTACATGCATAAAAATGAGTCACATTTTTGATTGTGACAATGGTGTAACTTCTTTTTCAATGTTGTCGGTATAGACGGACATAGGAATATATATTGCTGTGGTCAGAAGATTTTGAGGACGACATTTATTTGTAGTTTGATAATTTTTCACACAAAAATAGTATAAAAACATGAAGGCATATTACTATGTCATACATGTATAACACCAGATGTTTATTGTTTGTTGTGACAATCTATATCTGACCCCAAATCTTTGCATGCTTTTAATATTGGATCAGATAGTGCACTAATAACCACTAGCCTTACATGCAAAGTAGATTTTATTTGCACCCTTAATACCTTGCTGTTGCCATAAAGAGTCATGGGATTTTCAGAAGATCAAATGTGTTTAGCAGAAAAGATGGAAAGATTGCTAAACACTACAGATGACTTGCCCTCAATATAGATTTTTCATATATCAAGTGTAAAAGTGGGAGTTATTATCAAGTTCAATATTTTAAATATTAAATTTTGCAATGCGAATTTTAGTAAATGGTGACCTAGTTTCCCTCTCTGACCTTGACCTTATGTAGTTCCACTGCTGACCCCAGTGATGAGCTGGCTGTGTTGAGGGCTGCCAGAGTCTCAGTGCAGAAAGCAGATTATGATCGTAAAATTGACACACTGCGCCGAGAAATGGGAGAAGAAAGTAGAGAGGAGTAAGTATAAGGTTCTGTATTTATCAGTTCTCAGGACTGTCAGCCACTGTAAACATCAACTCTCAACAGCCTACACTGTTTTGCATTTCATATCAAATGAACAAGAAAAACCCATGACAGATCATTATATTCTCTTGATAAACTGAAGATGCCTCTTTCATTCAAACACATCTGAATGCAGTGTTATTGCTTTATTAACCTGAGCAGTTTTGTGTGATCTTGGCACATTGTTAGAGAATAAAGAGTATGTGTGAAACAGACATTCATTTGAAATTGGCCAGAATGAAATTACTTTAAAAAAGAACAAAAAAAAAAAAAAAAAAACCCAAGCAAAATTTTATGAATATTATGAAAACTGGTGTATGAATGACTGAGAAACCAAGAAACTGTTGATCCATGTTATCGGCAAATATGTACTTCTGTCACAGCAGATGCAGATAATTAGAAAGAGTCCAATTTTTGAGTGGTTTATTTCCAACAGATTGGAGGGAGAGGATGAGTAAGTTATTGTTCTGACATCAACAGGGCAGGACAGACTTTAAAGTGATTTCATTACAACTAATCTAAGCCCCCCCCCCTCCCACCCAAAATGTGTTTACTAATAATAACAAGTGGCTTCACTAAAACGTTAAATCTTTCCTACGATTTTGTGACACATTCATCTTCAGGATTTTTTTTTTTTTTTCCTTATGGAGATGTAATGTAAAATGTATATTCTGCTCGAAATATTTATCGTTGATAAATTTATAGTCTTTTTATTATGCCATTATAATTATTGCTTTAATATGAGGTGGATGGGTTAGCATTCTTTTGTAATATATGCTTTATCCATATATCATAATTATCTGTATATGTTCAAAAAAGTTATTATTTACTTTCTGCAGTTCTGCATCATATCTTTCATTTAAAACTTTAATACTGCTTATATCTTGGCTTTTTTCTACATTGCATGTCTACAGTCTCTTTCAGTCTGAGTGAATTGTGTGGCCCAAATTATTACTCTGGCTTGAACAAAAATTTGGTTGACATGTTTTGGTGCTGGAAAAGTCTTATCCATATATATATATAATTATTTCATCTTTGGCACTTTACCTGAGTTGAGTTTGAATAGCAATAGTTACTGATGGATGACAGAGAGGAACTATCCATTATTCAGATTTTGATAATGTATACGTTACAGTGTGGAATTGACAATATTTTCTTCCCTGAAAATTCATGGAATTTTGTTATATATAAAATAATAGGGATTTCAGGGAATTAGAGTTCTATTACATTACATCACCTGAATGTAACTTACCACGAAATCCAGTAAGTATTCTGATTGTCGTTCATATCCATAAAATCGAGTTAGACCACAAAGTGAAGGATAGTAATTATGACTGGAGATTATATTCAGTGTTGCTTCAGCTTGTCCTTACATTCAGAAACCATTCTGAGTTCTCTACATTCTATCTCAGCCTTCTGTGGGTAGTTGAAGATTAATTTACTTTTTGGCTTTGGATTTCTGTTTACATTCATCTTTTGTGATTTTTATCACGGTTATGTGAGATAAACATGGATGCAAGCATATACAGTTTATTTGCTGTTGTTTAAATGTAATTTGAGATGGATTTTTATTGAACAAATAGCTTAGTAGTGATGAAAAAAAAAAAAAATGACACTCAGTCATTGACAATTACAATGATATAAAATGAACAAAAAGTATTTCTCCATATTTTGTTAAGTGTAATGCTTGTGTAGTAGTTTTTGTGTTTTTTTACCCAATGAGCAATAAATAAATCTTTAGTTGGGAAAAATCTGACCAACTGTAGAACCAATAAAAACCATAAGTGAGCCTATACATTGAAATGGAGAATATCAAAAAATTCTCATAGTAATATTGTCATACTTGTGGTTATGGTTTTTATAAGCTTTTCAACCTCCTGTAGTGGTGGTTATCTCAGCTGTCCATAACCGTGGTCAAAAAATAACATAACACTTTTGTGTTATGTGATCACTTTATTTACTAGTTGGAAATCATGATCATGATATCTGGCTTGATATATCTTTTCCTGCTTCTTATTTCTGTTTATCTGTCTGCTTCAAACAACGGCATTAGTATTTTTTACACATGACCATGTAGTTTTGTGTCCATTAGAGATTTCTGAATTTTAGCCTCAGGAATATGTTTATAGAAACTGAGCCATGAGTAAACCTATGGTTGCTGATAAAAATTGAGAATTTAAATGTTTTTTTTTTAAAGTTTAGTTTGTTTTTCTGCAAAGGCGAACAGCAGTTCTGACTGACCTAATAATGAAAAAGCCACATTGTTTTCCTTTTTTTTTACTTCAGAATGTACGACTGAAAGCTTATTTGAGATCCAAAGTTTACGCTTTACTTAAAAATCAACTTTTTTTCCAGCATAGTAGAGGTATTGATGTGGCTCAAGGAGCATAAAAACTTGAGTGGAGTAGTAATAAATTACAACCATATTGTTCAATATTTTTGTCAGTAATTTAATTTATTTTTAAGAAAAAGTGAAACCAGGGAAATAAAAAAAAAATAAAAAAATCTTTATTAGATTTATCTCTCCTTAAACCATATATGAAAGCCTTCTAACCACAAATTTCCTCTATTTACATTTTTTCCAACAGTGAACTGAGTTCTTTCTATCGCTACATTCCTGGCCCCACCTCTCCCCTGTCCATTGATGACACCATCCAGCGCATCCGCCAGCAAAACCTTGTTGCCCGCTTTAACGACATGTATGCCCAGGACCGACTGACCACCATGGACACTCTCCGCAGATACTCAGATGACCACGAGAACAACCAGAGAATCTGCTTCTCCATCATGCAGGTGAAACCTTCAGTCAGAAAAATAACTCATCATCAGAGATTTTGAATAGTTCATATTTGTCAGAGCAAAAAACTGGAAATCCCAGCCAGAGTGTTTGTACTCCTCTGCTGAACATAGAGCACTCACTGATATTTGTTACCATTCCACCATGAGATCTGAGAGTGAGAGCAATTGTCACCGGCCCCATGCATTTTTATATGTTTTTTTATGTCAGTGACAGTGAATGGTTTTGAGTGTCTGTACTTTCTACTAAAATTAGATGGGTATTTCCTTCCGTTGGCTAAGTTGGAACAAATCTGTTGCGTCATATTTATATATATATTTTGCTTATGGCATTAAGAAAGAGAAGATGTTGGATCATTTATGGTTTATTCTTCTATTGCCAGCCACTACTTTTCATAGTTAGTACTTGTTTATGTCAATTTATGTGTTGTATATCAAAGTGAAAATGTATGGGAATATGTTCCTGACTGATTATTCCAGCAATGACTGATGATTATCAGTTTTTTTTTTTGTCTCATGAAATCACATTCTATGTGTCAATTGGCGTGAAAAAGAAAATCATGAATTTGTTCAGTATTGCATAAATTGAAGAGAAAGAGTTTAATTTCTTTCGTTTTCTAAATTTTTTTTTACTTGAGAAAGGAAATTATGCTAGAAATTAGCTTGCCTCTATGAAAAGATATTCATATGAACTTTTATAACTCATGCCATTTTCAGGTCTTAAAAAAATGACCCATAGAAAATTAAATACTTTATTGGTCTTGAATATTAATGTCAACTTTTATCTGTTTAATGGACTGAAAAATTGACCCTTCTCAGGAAGCTTTCAATGTGGCCAAGGTGGAATTCCGCCAATTCAAGATGAAGACTAGGGCCAACCTGGCAAAGACCCACTATGGACCTGACACTCTGGAGGAGGCAGTGCAAGACTACATCAACCGCAACACTGACCTCTACGATCTCCCTGGCATGGTCGCTGTAAGGGAATATGTGCATAGAATCCACATCTGTATCATGTGGTTATTACCATTAAAATATTTGTTTTGCTTGCTCTGCATATGTTTATTTTAATATTCTGTGCAGCAGTGTGGGGATATATGAGATTGATACTGAAGGTGTTAGTATTTGTACATTGAGCTTACAATGAAACCATGGCATTTTTGTGGGGTTTGGTTGGTTCATGGTATATATCAAGCCCATGCACTCCCCAATATCTCGAGCAGGGATAAGTCAAGAGTCATTGACATTACTTCACCAATGGAACCATGAGTCCATCAGATCTTATGGGGAGGGATAGAATAAATCCTGCACAGGGCATGGAATGTTCTTAGTAGTGAAGGAGTTGAATGTTCTTGTGAAACCTGTATTGCATTACTTTGAAAAGATTTGTCTATTGATTGACTCCTTGGAGGCTATTGAAGCATGAAGATAGTCTGTTAATATAGCATAAAGAAGGACCTTGGATGATGTTATTCAGATATTTAAAAAAAAACTGAAAATTTTGGTTTGTAAGACATATTTTTCCCCTTCTCCATTCAAACTTTAAAAAAGAAAAATAATTGTCAGTTGTCAGATCCCTTTTTATTGCCATGTCAATTCTTGGGTTCTTTCATGTAATCTTACACCAAGTCAATATTTTTCATGGCGTGACAGTGGTAACAGCCTATTTTAATTTTTGCACTTGAAATTTTATCTGTGGTTACGTTATCGTTCAGTTTATGAAAGAATGTCCAACTTATTCAGCCTCATACAGAAATAACTCCAATAATATGTAACAATAACTTAATCTCTCAGGATGTGATCCGAGCTCTGAACCGCAACCCTCGCATCTTCTTGCCCCCTGACACCAGCTTTGCCATCTGTCAACCATTCATCAGGGAAGCTGTCAAACTGGCCTGGCAGATGAGTGCCCTGGCTCACCCACTGGACATTGCTGTGGCTACAGACGCTGAACTCTTTGATGACACCAAGTATGACATTCACTTGTTTCATGACAGATTTATGTAATTGCGGGCTTATGATAAACACAAATTTGTCGCTTCAATGATTTAATGATGGTACTAATAAGAATCACTTGTATGTTGTTTATATGTCATATCTTTCATAGCATAATTACTGTACACTTCACTCTTATGTGATGGTTTTTTTTTTCTAATTTTCATCTTTACATTCAGATATGTATACACAATCATATAGCTAAGTTTCATTTAATTTGGTGGTTTAGTAGAAATCCTTCTATCAATGATTTTGTACCTCAACAACTTTTCTTGCCAAGATGTTTATGTCTGAGGCAAGTGCACATTGCACGTCCTCAGTTACAACATAAGATTATGCATTATGACCAACAAAAACAAACAATAAAGCAGATGAGCATGTCTCATTTTGTCATGTCTAGTTCTGTGCAAGAAATCCATGCCAGTGGGTCTTTTTTCATGGGCAAGCAAATCAGTGGTCAAGGGTGTAGGAACAAATAGAAAGGAAAAGTAGAAAAAGAAAAGGACCTTTGAAGAAAAAGAAAAAAAAAAGAGAGATTCAGGTCCTTTTGTTTCTTTGATATTTAGTACCCTCCATTAAGTATTTAAACACTTTCTGGTAATTTTTTCAGTTCTGTTATTGCTATGCTACAGACATGTATTGGAATGAGATGTAGGTGGATGGAGAAAGAGCTTGTAAAAGGCATTGTGTTTAAGTACCATTTTCTCCCTTTGTTGATTGTCACTTGCATGTTTCTGCAGATACCGCCGCAGCTATGATTCTGAGTACACTGCTCCTCTGGTCAATCACCACATCTGGCCTGCTCTGGTCCAGGGAGTTAGGACATTGGTCAAGGGTGAAGCAGTGACCCGCCGTGGGGCATCTTTGGTATGTCTTATGAAACTGCAACTTTTTATGAACAGTAACTATTAGACGTAGATATCTTACTCTGTGCATGGACTGTTGTTTATGACTTTCTCACTCTCATATGCTGGTGTCTTGGGGCATTGCTCTCTGACACCTACAGTGTTGTATCAATGTAGGAAGGCTTATGTTTAAATCTGATAATTTGTTTTTGTCCTTTTTGCTGTTTTTCATTTATGTAAATATCCAGAATATAAGTGATTGCTTAGTTCTATTGTTTCATGACACATCAATATTCTAAATGATTTTAATGTCATTTACTTTATTATTTGATTACTTTCGTGATGAGATATAATATACTATTAGTTTAACAGTTTTGCCAGAATTAGATGATAAATAGTCCATCAACAAGCTGCTCAAATATTCAATTTATTTTTTGTACTTGTTTCTACCTTTTCTTAAATCCTTTTCACCAAATGACTTCTAATGATGTTTGCTGTATATGCTGTACAGATGTGAAATAGTTTCCTTGTTCTAGGTAGTTCCAGTTTTTTTTCTTTTGTCTGTTTAGTCGTTTTTAGGGGGGGGGGGGGGGGGGGGGGGGGGGGGGGGGGGGGGGGGGGGGGGGGGGGGGGGGGGGGGGGGGGGGG
>JBCAUA010488164.1:0-17156 GCA_038406235.1 Peronia verruculata | reverse complement strand
TACCTACCTACCTACCTACCTGTCTGTCTGTCTGTCTGTCTGTCTGTCTGTCTGTCTGTCTGTCTGTCTATCTATCTGTCTATCTTTCTGCCAGTCTGTCCGTCCGTCCACCAGGATGTCTGTCGGCCTATTTCTCCAGATACCAGCCATATTTTTTTTTTTTTTTTACCCCAGTGTAAATGTGTCTTATTTAAGCAATGTGCTTTTTCTATGTGAAATCTGACCTGGTCTGTATTCTGTTGTTATTCTTTATCATTGCTGAGTTATCCTAACAACATAAAAGCCTATAAATAAAAACAAAAGCGTTAACTTCCTGACCTCTGTCTGTCTGTGTGTCTGTCGGTCTGTTTGTCAGGCTTTCTCTCATTGTCTCTCAATTTGTTATTTCTACTATGTGTCTTTGGTTAATTTCCTGTGAGTAAAAATATTTCCTCTTTCCTCCCCCCCCCCCCCTCCCCCACCCCGGCTTCTAACAAAATGGGATGAGACGGCTATGGTCAGTACACTGTAAGTTAAACAGTGACAATCAGGTGATATTGTATCAGATCTTACAGGATATCAACCTTAAACCTGACCAAGATGGCTCCTCTCCAGTAATGCTTTTCTTTACTTCCAAAACCGAGATCTCTGAGTTTTTGACAACTGACGTTACCCAGGTCCACGCCCCGGTCACAGTTGCTGGGTATGCCGTTCTCATCCCAGTTGCTTGTTACCTCCCCCACACAGAGATCTGCAATAGTCCCGCTGGTGTCTGTGATGGTAGCCGTCACTTTGTACCTCACACCAGATCTCGGCTCAAGTCCAACCTCTAGTGGGTGACGGCCATAATTCAGCCAGACCCTCATATCTCCGCTGGACAGAAAGATCACCTTGCCGTGGACCGTTGATGTCAGTTGGTCTATGTGCCAGGGATAACTGGACACGTGTTTTCCAGATTTTATGAGAGAGACAAAGTTATCAACATAAAAATCAAACACATAACGTTTTCTCACTGGCACACCAGCTTTTGGTTTTTGACGATCTCTGATAATCTGACATTCTTTCTCTATAAAATAGAACTGCTCCATCTTAGATCTCTCAATTTTAGCTGTCAGTGTTTGACCATTTGTTTCAATCTTTGTGTTTGTTTCCTTCTGACAATCTTTGACTGTCTCAGTACATTTCAAGATATGAGCTGTCAGAGTTTCTGTTGTAGATTTCAGCTCTGTTTTTTGGTCAGCTTTCAGTTTTGTTAACTTCTCCCCATGTTCTTGTAGCAAATTTGTTGTAGTCTCGGCCATTTTTGTTACCATGTCTTTGTTCACATCATACACATGAGCTTTGACAACAGCTGTGTTCTCTTTCATTTTATCCTCTAGCTGTTTGCCTAAGGTCTCCAACTTGTCCTCAAGAGCTACCACTTTATCGTTTAATGTCCCTTGAAGGTTAGCCATTCTCTTTCCTTCTTCATATATCCCATGGATTTTATCCAGAGTATTTTTCTGTGTCTCCTGAACTTTATCCTGTAGGAACTGACGCTCCTCTTGCAAATGTTGTCTTAGCTGTTCCATAGGCTGTTCTGATGTTTCATTTCCCTCAAGTTGTCCTTGATAGCCAGGACTTGTAGATGTTAGATCAGACAGTTGTTGAAGACATGAATAAATTTTGTCACTTTGTGACAGCACAGCTGTCTTCACTGACTGGATCTCACTGGAAAGGTCAGACTGACCTCTTTGCTGTTTGTCCTGTTTTTCTTCTATCCTGTCAAGACGGCTAAGGATTTTTCTCAGCAGTTCATCTGTAGAGCTTTCCATTTCTCTGTTAAAGAAAGCAAAAATGGACAAGTCAGTGTTACTTTGGTTATTATGCACTTTAAATAAGCATTTCTTTCAACTTTCAGCTCTTTTTACCTCCCTTGAACAAAATATTTCCCACATTTAATCCTGCTCAGCCCAGTTACATAAACACCAAAAATACAAAGAAAGACACAGATCTAGTGCAGATGTCGACAGATGGTCAAATTAAATATCTCTCAATCTCCCTATATGTAATCTGCATTAGAAGTTTTGGATACAATTGATTTTTTCTTCAATTTTTGTTTGTTTGTTTGTTTGTTTGTTTTTTTTAATTTTCTTATCAATGGCCAACGACAAAAACTAAGTACAGTTTTCGCATAGGCCTACTTTCACTCTGATCATAGAAGAAAATTAAAAAGATTGAAAGAAAATAATAGAACAATCTCCAAGTCTTTTTCTGTATATTAGTATCTGCATATAATTATCTCCCCCCCCCCCCACCCTCTTCCAATGCCAACCCCTGATGTTTCCTCCATTTTCTCAAATAAATGTTCATTGTGAAATCTATGGATCACATAATAACTGGATAACAATTTAGTACAGCTTTGTATACCGATCTTTACAAAAACAGCAACAAAAAGAACTATCATGCATCTTTCAGTCCCCTGTGTTTTTTTCACAAATGCATGTAACTAATGCGATGGCTTGCTGGAGACTAAAACATGTTGTTAATTTTGATGTAAGATAATAAAACATTCATTGTAAATAAAATAATATAGTCTGCTTTTAAATAATAAAACTAATTTGAACACGTTTTGTTTTTTTAAGAATAGCTGATGAAGCAATTTTTGAAACCATAGATGTATATACTAGGCAATATCCAGATGATCACCTGCAGGAAATTGAAAGACCAAACAGAAGTACAAGGAATATTTAAACAGGTAGATTGATTTACGTTACGTATCAATAAACAATATTGTAAATATATGCATTCATTCAAAATTATGATCACATTTAAAGAGCACAAAATGTTCAAATTGAGAAATGTTCATATAGCAAATGTTTGCTCAAACCAAAACACAAAACTTGTCTTAAAATTAAATCCATTGGTAGACATATGCGAATGATATTCAGAGCAGTGAAAGAAATTTGGTTTATACTCAGTAAAATATTTTTTTTACTTATGATGCAAAGAAAAGGATGTGCGGTGTGATGGACAAATATTTTGTTAATAAAGACAGGTAGGGGGAAATGTATGACAGACAGAGGTTGATAGATTGAAAATAAAATGAACATTTGGTTTGCAGAATGAATGCGAAAACAAATATACTGTATTATATCAAGATTGTTGAAGGAAAGGACCAGAGTAAAGAATGATTCAGGTAAAAAATGAAAGAGCGCAGAGGATGAGAGATGTAGGATCATAGATATAAATCATAAAGATCAAGTAAGTTCAGGGTGATACAATGATACAAAATGATCATCAGATTGTGACATGCAATTTGCATCCTTCGTCCAAACATGCTATAAATATAGAGTCAGCGGAAAGCTGGCTGACAAACACGCAGACGCACGAACATCGGTCCAGAAAGAACGATCATTAACAAGATAATGTTATATCCAAAACCGCTAGAGATACAATACATGTTAACTTCTATTCGAGACCGTAAGTGATAAAAAGAAGTAAGAAGTTCATGTGAAATCAATCTATCACAGATTTCCGCAACAATACACAGCCTTCTTTACTGCTAGTGCTGACTTTGAGTAGGTAAATTCATACAATCTGCTACCAACAAAGTATTCATTCTAGAGCAGACTGACTACATGTAGATCTAGATCTACATCTGGTTACACCGTGCGTCATCATTACACATATTTTTATACATTACTCAATGAAAAGTTTTATGATAAAACAGAGGCAAAAAATAGATGTCTACATTTCCATCACAAATTTATGCAATAAAGCAAAGCCTCTTTAACATTCGCACTGAATTGTACTGTCTTTGGCAAGATCTGCCTTTCCTTTGTTCTGGATGGAAAAAGGTAAAAAAAATTAAATTGTTTAGTTAGATCACGCAAAGGATTCTTTCAAACATCAAGTGTGAACTAGGTCTAGATCTGAGAGATGATAGAATCTATCGAAGTACATACAAGATGGCATAGCAGATTCCACAATATGTAACGTAATGAAATGACTGGATGACGTTTGTTGTGACTTGCTTTAGATTGTAATTACTCCCGAGGTGTCTCCCTCCTCAGCGTTGTAGGGAAGCTCTTTGACCTAATCGTCGTTTCCCCCTACAGAGTCTTGCTTCCCGTGTGAACCCAGAGTCACAGTGTGGCTTCAGGGCCTACAGATCTTCAGTGGACATGATCTTCTCACTAGGGTTCCCTGTGAGCAGTGGTGTGAAACAAGGCTGCGTCCTGGCGTCGACACTGTTTGGGATCTTCTCGATGCTCCTGCAGAATGCGTTTGCGGACTGCGAGGAAGGCATATTCATGCGCACCAAAGCGGATAGGAATCTGTTTAACATCGCCCGACTTAGGAAGGTCCTCACCCCAGACATGCTGTTTGCAGACGGCAAGGCGCTGACGTCTCACAACCAAGCTAGTCAGTCGCCTGTCCCATGCCTGTAAGAAATTCTAAAGAAGACTAAAATTCTAGGCCAGGGCACAAACACAGCGTCGGACATCACCATCGACAACACACACCTCGAGGTTGTGGAAACTTTCACGTACCTAGGATCCACTGTTGCCAGCTCTCTCTCCCTGGACACAGAGACATCCAGCAGGATTGTGGAAACCACCACAGTCATGTCCAAGCTGAATAAGCGTGTTTGGAGCAACAGCCAGCTACCAGTGGACACAAAGTTACGCGTCTACCACGCCTGCGTACTCAGCACTTTGCTGCACGGGAGCGAGTCTTGGACTACATATGCTGGCCAGGAGAAGCGGCTCAACAATTTCCATCTACGCTGCCTCAGACGCCTCCTTCGGATCAAATGGCAAGATAAGGTGACAAATACAGAGGTCCTCCAGCGCGCCGGGATGCCATGCCTGTTTGCACCCCTCAGCAAGAAACGCCCCAAGTGGCTAGGCAACGTACGCCGCATGGGCGACGGGAGCATCCCAAAGAACATGCTGTATGGGGAGCTGCGTGAGGGCTCCTGCCCCACAGGAAGACCGCAGCTCCAGTTCAAGAACATGAAGACACCCGACATTGACCCCAGCTCTTGGAAATGCTCTGCCGACAACCACTAGTTCTGGAGAGCCACTGTCTGTGAGGGAGTGAAGCAGCAGAAACCACCAGAAACAACCAGCTCGCAGACAAGGGGGAAAGGAGAAAGGCAAGGGCAGCCTCTGTGACAGTGTCAACCCCCTTTACTTGCAACAACTGTTTCCAAGACTGCCACTCCAGGGTGGGGCTCTTCAGCCACTCTAGAAGATGCCATCCCCAAATCTAGCGCTACACCATCGTCTCTCGAGACATACGGATGCCGACTACGACGACACTTTAGATCTACGTGCTACATAGTCGATCTAAATGTACTATCGGCACCGGTAGCTGAAATCCAATGATTTTTACTGAGTTTTATATCTACGTACACCACAGCACATGTATATTAAAATTACATAAAATGAATGTGAGGACATTTTCATTAATTTTGTGGCTTTGATCTGTAACAGCTTCCTCCAGAGGGGAGTGACGAGCAGAAAGACTGTTCGATTCCTAAGGCTCTTCAGTAATCGTGCCGAACCTCCTGTAAAAACTTAGATAGCAGCACAGAGATAAGGTATCTCCAGCAATAAATACGATTTGTACGCCAATGTACGCATTTCAAAAGTCAGTATCAATAATGATCACCTAAATGATTTCTTCTTTCGAAGTAGAAAGAATGAAACAAGAGTTAGTACTGTTAGATCCGATACCGGAGATGACATCACAGAAATCATATCGGAAATTTCCGCTTTGACATGTCCTATCTATCTCTACGGCTTCCGTGCTCCACAGTCTGAAATTGAAACTCCAGACTTGTACGTGTACACAGTATACAATGCATGCACTGGCTTTACATTTAAATTTAGAATCCATGATATGCTACCTATAAAACCTTTTTTTGAGAAGATGATACGTTTAACAGGTGGAAGAAGATGTATCATTTTTAAAAAAATACAAACTTGAATTGATAATCTTAAGACCTAGCACAAAGGTAAGGAATCGTACTTTCCTAAACATTGATTAGGTACATACTCTACATTTCTTTCTACTGTTAAGATATAAAAACCATGGGCATAAATCAGAATGAGCTATTTTCTAAAGATGTGCCGATCAAGATCAGGCCCGTTTGGCCCTGGCCGAGCTAGAGCCCGAGCGCGACTCGCACCTTCCCGATTAATCATCATTATCATCATCATTATCACCACCACAAACAACAACAACAACAAGAAAGGCAATGACGACGACATCAAAAAACAATAATAATAATAATAATAATAACACTGACTTTCAGATTTTATCTCATGAGACTAAGCCTGGTGACTTATTTAAATCTCAGACTGTTAACGCAGATCAACATTCAATCAGCACACATGACCTCTTGGTGAGATTGTGAAACATGAATTCCCTCTTAAGACAACACTATGGTTTTGTTTTAGGAGCTGCTCCAGCTCTGAGAGAGTTAAAATTCAACATGACAGTAATATAATATCAGCTATGAAACGTTTGTTTACCGTCGTAACATCAGAGTTAATTGCATCTGCCTTTATCTGAAACGTTAATTTAAAACTTCAAATAACTTCAAAAGGCGTAGAGGACAACTCAACAGAATCCTTACAAGTACAACATCACGGGCAATCGTATCAACACTAATAATTTCCGCATTGGTGGTAACGATAACGGCAGGACAAGAACTACAGGCTACTACAAATGAACAAGTTATTTACAGCCTACTTACCAATTTTGAAGTTCAGACAGCTAGGACGGTATGTAAGATCTGTTATTGTTGTTTGCACAGCCTGTTTGTGGTCGCTGTCTACGAGTGCTCAATCTGTCCAAAAGGCCGCAATTATTTATACCATGTTCGTGCTCACGCCCCCCTGGCTGATCACGCGTCCTGAGTGTACAGGATAACGTCCCCTGTCCAAAAACAGCCAGCATCACGAGGTGAAGAAAAGGGACATAGATAAAAAAAGTGAGCCATTAAAAGAAACGTTGATTGATCTAAATGGGAGATAAATATCAAAGTGTGAGATAATTATCAAAGTCTAACACTTTTTCATTCCCATTGTCTGTATGTATTTATTATCTGAAAAAGCCTTGTTATCGGTGAGGGTCGAATTCCAAGCGGCAAAAGGGGAAGGGGGAGGGGGCGGGCATGGTGGAGAATGTAGCTTGTACCACAGTGAATTGTTCCTTTTATCACACGGTCTACTTTCTGACATACTAAGTGCGATGTTAAGTTTGGTAAGAGATAACTGAGAGTAAGAGGCTGACACAAACAGAAGGCATATCTTATCAGTGAAGGACAAGTGGACGGTCATGTTATAGTTTTACAGTGTCAAGGTAGCTGAATATATTTCGTGTAGAACAGGGAGGTAAAGAAATGTTTTACTAAGATTCACTGTTCGATAATAAAAAGTATGGATTCATTGAAGAGCAGTAGCCAACAGGCTGTCAAAACGGGTAGATACACACGTCACAAGCAAATCATTATAAATGTTTTCAGGAGAGTTAACCATTCCAAGTATTAGTTATCAAATATTCAAACATTTGTTTCCCTTCACTTAATTATTTCTTTCTCCCCTCTTGGCGTGTTGGCTCTAATTTAAGAGACAAGCCAGCTGAGGAAAACAAAAACAAGAAGGTGAACAAGTTTTTGTACTGTTGTATCAAAATTCATATCATCATAGTAACTGAACAATCTTCTTTAAAAAAAAAAAAAAGGAAAACAAAAAAATTCTCCGCTGTCTATTTGAAACAGCCTTATTGTCACCCCTCATAAAACGTCGTTAAATGTCACAAAATAATTATCACTACTTTGCCTGAAAGTGACACTGTCAATTTCCCTACCAGACTCTCGTAACATACGCTTTTCTTTGTCTCTTTTTTTTTTTTTTTCAAATTATCTTTCTAAGATTCGTCGTTCCAAACTGTTGGTTGTTTCTGTGATGTTAGAAATATGAGCAAGATGACCTGTTCCTCCTTCACTCTCCACTGTGACCTTTTCCCCTATCTATTATCCAGATAGCAAATTAATCATCGTCACGGGTTTAAGAAAATCAAACTCTGGGATTAGATCTAAGTCATCTTCTGTTTTTATTTCGTTTGTTGTTATGACATATATCCCAATCTTCCCCTTGATTTTCCAACATCATCAATATGTCTATCAAAGTTCCAAAGTCGAGAAATTAAAGCATTTCTATGGAAGCAGAATATCATGTTGTCTGTAAAATATCATGTTTCCCAGTTGCTCTTCTTATAGTTACAAAGCATACAGTCAAGCGGAATAGCCCCAAGTATAAATAAATGCGAGATCGTAACATCAAGAGGTGGAGAATATGCATATTATAGTTGGATTGATCGGCGACGAAATACCGTATCTGCATAATTAAAACTCCTGTAAAACTATGAGACTTTAAAAGCCCGCCTGAAGTTTTTATATTCATTGAGATTTCAGTCTTTGTTTATTTATTTATTTATTTTATTACTTCTTTTAATATCGATTGACTGAAGGTTTCATTGATTTGATTAATCAGAACATCGGTCGCCCCAAATGATCGATAAATCGACTGGTTGATGGGTTTTCTTAATTATTATTTTTTAATATTTAAGTATTATTTATTTAATTAATATATTATGTTTGGAATACAGGCTTTGCAGTTTAGACTTTTAGTGGAATATTCTTTGGAGTCGACAGCAGCCAAACTGCTCAGTAAAGAGGCGTACGGTCTTCTGTCGTTTGACAGCCAAACAGAAAAATGTCAAGAGCAGCTACATCAGACAGAGACAGCAAATGTCGACCACATGTAAAACAGATATTTCACTATCTCAGTGTGACAGGGAGCCATGTCTTCAACACAGTGATAATGAAACCAGGACTGACTATCTCCGATATGCATTTGTAATTAGCCTGCTTTCGTTCCCACTGTTTGGGGACATTAGAGGTCTGTCACTCTCTGTACTTTAGTTCAGTATGACCAAGCAAGTAGTAACTTCATATTTTTATCATAGGTGCAGTTAAAAAAAACTCTGTGCTGTGCAATATTTTCGACTTTGGCGCGTGTCATTATCGACAACGTTAAGAATGATAGTGTTAGATGACAACACGAGATATCTATGAGACATAAATCAGCGGAGACAGCTCTGGTATAAAAAAAAAAAAAAATGTCCCGTGTAGGATAATCCCCTACCCCCCCCCCCTCCTCTTTCATATTATACTATTGTTACTATAATATACAAAACTCTTCTACCTCGTTATAATGCTATCCCAGCTATAAGATATGGACGGATTTGTACACATAGTCATCAAAATTATTTTGATTGTAAAAAAAAAAAAAAATCTTTGCAGAAATTGTAGAAAAAAAAAGGAAAAAAAAACAAAGAACAAAAGAAAGAAAAAGGGGAATAAGAAGAAAGAAAAAAAAGAAAGAGAGAAAGAGCGAAAGGAAGAACATAAGTATAGAAAGATACAAACAAACAAACAAACAAACAAACAAACAAGAAAAAATGAATGGATGAAAGAGTGAAAGAAAGAAAGAAAGGAAGAAACAAACAAACAAACAAATAAACAAACAAAGCAAGCAAATAAGAAAGAAAGACGGAAAAAATAAAAGAAAGAAAGAAAGAATGAATGAATGAAAGAAAGAAAGAAAGAAAGAAAGAAAGAAAGAAAGAAGTTCTCAAATTACCACATACACAGATTCTGGACAGAGTAGATTAATTCGTGTTGTGGATCAGTCTTTGCCATCAACTGCAGAAACCTTCCTTGTCCCCCTCATTACAATGAAATTTGTACTCATACGAACTGCCAGACGGAAATTTAGGGTTAATTCACATCGAGTCACTTTTTGTCATGTCACGCCGGTTACGGGAAAGTAAGATCTGTCCAAGAGGTTGCTTGTTTGCGTACCTGCTTGGTTGGCTGGTTGCTTGACTCGACACATAATCAATGGGACACCGTAGGAGATATTTCTGCATCAGCTCTCTCCACTTTGCGAGAACTTGTGGTTTGTTTTCTGCAGATGTTTCGCCATTTCATCCTCGCCTGTTCTCTGACCACTTTTTCCTTTCTGCCTCTGCTCACTATATCCAAAAATACTATCAAATCTTTCCTTGACCTTCACCTCTTATTACGTTTTCTCCACCATCGCGGATCACGCGCCCTGCACGAGGTCACTGATGCTTTTGGACAATACAGAGGTTTCAAAAAAAAAAAAAAAAGAAGAAGAAGAAGAAGAAACATGTGGCTCAAAATTTCTTATTGGGCCCAAAGTGGACGACAAAAACAAAAACGAAAGAAAAAAAAATGTGTTGATTGACGCAGATTATAGGTCCATATCTAACTGTGCCTCCTTGGCTTGTAGATATTATATAGTTATCTCGTGATTAGCCATACAGAGAGGTGAATATCTGTAATAAACAGGGCCTGACTTTACCTTGAACTGTTGGACCCATCAATTATCGACCTTTTTCTTCTGAGACTGTGGGGAGGAGGGGTGGGGGCGGCAGACTTTACATATTTTAAACGATGATCACAGAGATTCTCGTATTATCTTGGACAATTCAGTAATTTGATTTGGCATGCCGTGTTTCTGTCCGTAGGCTACATTATACTTTTATTAATGAAAGATGCAACTGCGTAAAACTCCCACAAACAGCAAATCAACAACAAAAACTACGACACACACACATACATACATATACACATTTATAGGCATATGTATGTTAAAATGCACCGAATTCAATATTAACCCTTTAACTGCCAGCACCATGTCCTTTAAAATTATAATAAATTGCCTCGAACCCTCACTTCTACTTTCTTCAATTTGTAGAATGAAAACACCAACCCCTCTTAGCAATATGAATCGTTGCTTTTCAATAAAGTTAATGAAGACAATTAATCTCATCACAAATGATGGCACTAAAAGGGTTAATCCTATGTTGGCGACAGTTTAAAAGCTGAACAAGCTGTAATCGTTAATGTAAAAAACAAAAATAAAGAAAAAGTCCAGTCTTGATCTCCTTGTAATAAAACTCTCATAAAGACATGAAATCTTGATCGGTCAACGTTCTGAAACCGATTTCCAAGATATCAATGAAGGTAGTTTGGTACTTGTTTTTCTTATACTTTATAATCCTAAGTAGTTAGGATGATCTCGGCCTTAAGCAGATGCCCGTTTTTGCTTTCCTCAAACTGAATATTATTATTGTTATTCTCTAGTCATGAACAGAATCAGAATCCTGTGAAATTTTAACTGATTTCAGCATTGATGAGCTACAGCTATGTTTAATTAGCAAAGAAAGTATTCTCATGAGTTTAAGTAAAATGAAAAAACATATTCTTCTAATGCAAAGGCAGAGAAAAGATAATTTCAAATATAAACACTGAACATCTCCATGCTCAGGTCGGATTATCTACAGTTCGATCAATCCATGGTAATAAATTTTATTTCCACCTTTCGATTTCTGTCAAAATTCCATTGAGATTAATTAAAGTAATCTCTATCAGATTCTGCCTGCAGTAGTCAAGAGACAGAACTATTTTATTTCCAGGTAAAGGTACACAACTATTATTCTACTTATACATTTTGATAGCCGAAGAGTTGTGTCAGCTTCAATATAGTTAAGACGCATTCTGAAATCCGTATTTTGTTTTCACCCACTTATATTACATCATGGACACTTTATGGCTTTGCTGTCAGTGATATTTGTTAGTTTTTCTTAAGCCTTTCAATCCTAAGAAAATAGGATTATCAAGGCTTTTAGAATTTGCTAAATTTTGCTGAGAAATTGACCTGTGAGTAGAAAAAATTTGGAATCTGGAAATTTTGCCCGGACAGCGGCACTTGGCCTACTTTTCATCGATTTTGAACTGCCAGGGGTTCTTTAACGTAACGTTCTTTAGTGTAACGTATACATGGGATCTCCGAAATATATTCGCTCTTACCCGAGAAGGCTAGACGTTGAGCTTCCCTACCCACAAGAAGCCAGGGGACCGTTGAGTCACTGAAAAAATGCGGGTTTTTGACCTTCCTGTCCTATCATCCCCCGATGCAGAATCCGCGAGTCGAGCCCGGCCTGTTTTCTCCATGATCAGACGCCTTAGCACAGGGCCATGGAATAGAATTCATTAGAAAATGTGGACAGCACTTAAAACTCCTAGACTTTGAGATATGTCCTGGGCATAGTGAAACAGAGACTTTCGGTAACCTTCAGAATGTAGAGATTTGAAGAACTGGAAACATCGATACTGGGGGGATAGCACAACGAAGGTTTGAATAATCTTGACATGAAAGTGTTAAAAAGCAACTGATTATTTCTTTTGCCTTTCACTAAACATCAATGATGATTTACCTTAAAGACAAAAATTATGCAACTGAATAATCATTAAGGTATAGTATTGTCATAGGTATATCCAGCCAGAGTTTATCCTAGTTTAGTTTTGAGTTAGAAATTAGTGGCCTTCCCATAGGTGTTTACGCTGGTGAATCTCCTAAATTATATGAGTTAACTGAAAATGATAACAATCTGACAATGCTTTCAGCCTCACAGCTGTTGTTAGGGAGAAATCCCAGGCTTAAATATAAATTCAATTATTGCGATGCCGTTTCCTGTCTCACAAACGAAAAAATACACATTTAATCAGCAAGGCCTACGTACTTCGTTTCTTAAAACCACACATTTCATGTGCAGACGTAATAGCCGGAAAACGTTCTAATTAATAACGTTCAAAAATAGCTGTCGAGATAGGGCGGATGGGGCAATGTTGACCCATTTCTCAAGAAATGACTACGATCCTTTGATACAGGGCCAAGCGGTGATTGAACAAGATATATTTCTTGCAAATAGGCTGTACCTTTAGGTTCTTCTCACGGCTTTCAGCCTTCTGCCAGTGATTATCTAGCTATGAGGTGTGTTTGACGACATTATGACTGTACATATAGTCATAGTTTCTTGTTTTTGTTTTTTTTTTTTCCTTCAGGTATTTCTCTTATTTCTTCAATGCAAATGGAACTCAAATAAAGCCAGTACATAATTATACAGTAAGAATATTAAAGAAGGTTGGCCTTTACTCAGTACTTCACACACAGACCGTAGAAACTGGTTTCTTAAAATATGTTGCTAGCTAATATATTGTCAGATTTAAACTGTGTTCACAGCTGACTTTTAAGAAGGCACTAGGATCTTTCAGGAGCACAAACGTTTATTTACGTCCATTAACCAGAGAATAACGTTTTTTTTAAACACTTTTTATTTGTGAAAGATGTTATTTCTTTCTCACACTTTTATCGCTTTTCTTGAAAAGAACACTAAGATTTTCATAGCAAACGTTTCAAAAACAAGCAAAAGATTTTGGCATCCTTTTTTTTTTTTTTTGTTTTTGTTTTAACATTTTTGTTTTTAAACATTTCATGATGTATCGTTGATACCTGATAATTAATTGAAAAGAAATCGCCAGTTCAGTTGCGAGATATAATGTTATATAAGTGCATCCATCGATCCCTCCATCCATCGATCCCTGCATCAGTCCCTCTATCCATCCATCCATCCATCCATCCTTCCGATTTTTTATTCCGTCATCCTTGAGTGAAGTCCATCCATTCAACATCCCAGTGCTCTCGTCATCATTTGATAGATATAAATTTATTAATGTTATGACATATCCAAACATTCACATAGAGTTAGAACTGAAACAAGACTGACAGATTCAAGTTGAGATAAGATAGCCACGTTTCCGCCACTGCACTTCTTAAAATGAGTTTCTCTTGGCTATTAACAACCAATGAGCCCCATCTTTTTCTCTCGCATTATCTCTCTAGCATATCGAGATGTGATACGCTGGCTCTTCTCATCTTAACTTGTCTTATCTTTTCTTACAAGGTCCCAACTCCACTGACTCATATATCACCTTACTTTATCTAATCTTATCTTATAGCACCTTATCTATCTTATCTTAAGCCATGTAATCGTGTCTACATTTCATCTCATATTTCATCTTATTCATATCTTCATTAGATGTATAGCCACAGATACATAGTTTTCCTATTTTACGACCACTCATTAGGACGGCCCTGCGCAATGCAAGGATGTGCTCACCGACACAGAAACATCACTGTAGCAATTGTCCGAAGGATTGGGTCTCCCATATAGTAGATCTGAAAAGAAACAAGGAGTGTATACTATTTATAGAATAAGCTCCACGGAAAATATCACACAATGCAAATAATGATGAGGTAATAACCAGAATGATTTTTTCATGTGGTTATAGACAATATATATATTATATATATTATATTCCGTGTTATATAAAAAAAAAAATGAATTAAAGCAATAATTGAAAAAACAAAATTAAAAAAGGTATTTCATTTGTTCTTTGTTGTTGTTGTTCTTGTTGTTGTTGTTTTGCTCTGTCAGTGGATATTATTATATCAAGAGGTTGATTCACTTTACATTATGTTTTGTAATGACTTTCAATATTCCTCATTGAATTTGATGTAATGATGATCAGCTTTAGAGTCTGAGATAATTATAATCACTCTATGTGATCAGTGTTGGAAAAACAAGTCGTCAGTCCATTTGATCCTTAGGCTGTGTAAATAGTTTTCCTGAGATGGGTGCATCATAGGCCTACCGTTCATCCACAGCCATTTTCCTTTTTTAAACGTATTCATTTGCCTGTCTTTCTTTCCACTGTAGTGAAAAAATACTTTGGACCGAGACTGTCCTGGACCACAGCATGCTCTCTGACTACTATTATACTATCACTTGAAACCACATCTGGCATTGCAATCTGGGGTGGATGTGGAGCGGATAGGGGGAGTTTATCAAGGGATTATTATTAGGGCCTTTTAACTGCAGTGAACTCCCTTGCTTGATTTCTGCAGCCATCTTGACAATGCATCCCCCCCCCCCCCTCCTCATTATTTTCGCCGGTTTCGTCTGGCACTTTACAACAATCATGACATTATGCCGTGTGGCTTGTGGACGTTTGTGGCCTGGATGCACTCACGGATGAGCTTTTAAATCTAACAATCTTAACCGTTCCATTACTTTGTTTTTTCCTATATTGCAAAAATGTTTTGAGAATTTAACAAGTTAAATTTCATTTAGAAACTTCAGAAAGTTTGAAGGTACGTAAATAAACCCAATGATCTTTTATTACACAGACAAACAAACAAAATTTCGTTTTCAAAACTTTTCTAAAAAAATAAATAATAATAAATAGATAGACAGATAAATAAAAACTACCGAGAGTTTTATTTGTTTTGTTTTTGACACTATGAGAGGATGTAATTTGCATACATTTTTTGTTTTATAAGCTGTCAATTTTCATTTTGTTCTCTTACATAAAGAATAAATACCGTATGGACATTTTCGTGTGACATGTCAGTTGACATCTTTTTTTTTTTTCTTTTAACATTATCGGGCCAATTTTCTATCAATGTTTGACAACCTGTCTTTATTTGACAAAATGTCGATCGTTCACACTGTAAGCACAATCTTCATGATTATAGCTTTGTTTACCTCTGTTGTTTTCTTATCTTCAACCACAGCTGTTTACCAAGACATGCCTGAGATAGAATGACAAATGATGCCTTTTACAACTAAGTATGAAAAACACAGTGGACTGTAAGTAAATTAATATGATGATAACCACTGAAACACAGATTAGGCTGTTTCATTATGATCCCCTATATTCTTAAATATGTCATATTCGTGTTCTTCGATTTTTCTCAGCCTTCTTCATAATAAATAAAAGAAAGAAAGAAAGAAACTGCCGTCACATGTCAGCCCTATGGTCCTTCTGTTCCCTATTTTTTTTTTTTTAATTGAGGTTTGACTCAGTTGTTCATTCATTTCTTTTTTTCAGTCACATTAACTTCAACTTAATGTCAAATGAAACTTTGGTTAATGGTATATGAGAATGGCAAAAAAAATAAATAAATAAAAAATATGGTAAGCACTGATGGAAATCTAAGTGAGAAGAAAGGACAACAAAAGAGTAAATGATATACAATGCACCTTGTTTGGAGATTTTGGAAGACCATATCTTCCTACCTGCCCACCTACCTACCTAGCACCTACACATCTACCTACATAACACGAACCTATCTACCTATCTACCTACTCACCTTCCTAAATATCTATACCTACCTACCTACCTACATACTGAACTACCTACCTACTTACCTATCTATTTACCTACATACCAAGTACTACTTATATAAATGATATGTACCTACCTACCTACCTGCCTATCTACCTACCTATGTACTTGGAGTTATATGGTTTCATCCTGTTGTCTCATCAGTCATGAAGGGACTTCCCATGTCGGTGTTGGAACGCATGTTAATTATCCCTATGAGATGTTTTGTTTGACAGAAGCTGATAAGTTTTTGTCACATGGAAAATTTCCATTATCATCATCCCGTCTACCAGAGAATAACCAATGTTTAGAAGCAACTTACCAACACAGCGAAAAACTATTGACATCAGAGATATATATTCAAATGCCTATATGATAACAGCTTCGCGATGGACTCATGTCATTCTGACTCACTGCACATCAAATGCTATGATCCAACCAAATATAAGCTAGCTAGCCGTAAATGTCTGCATCCTTGCATACTAACTCCAAGGCGCAGGGGTTTTAAAGATGAAACGTTGTTCAAGTTGTCGCAGCCATAATGAGTAAGGGCAGTGTACAGTTTAACGCACTTAGGCCTCCAGACAGAAGGTCAGCCGGGCTATTGCGCATGCATGATATAACGTCATACCGCGCGAACTACAATTTTGCAAACATTCATTTATCCTCTGCATGCTTTTCCACGTTGTGATAGCTTTGTCATGTTTTTGATCGCAGGTAAGACAGGTGTTTTCTTCCCCACCCCCCCCTTTTTTTTTTTTTTTGATAGCCATTTTCACACGTTCACTGACGGGCCATAGAACTACACGCTACATGCTACACGCTACATGCTACACGTTTTAAAGGTGTAGAGAAAAGTGAACAAGCGTTGTCTATATTGTGCGGGGCCATACAACTCCCTACACGCTACACGGTATTCGCTACATGCTACACGCGTGTAGAAAGAAATGGACATGCTCATTTTTTTACTTCACGTGTAGTTCTAGTTCCGGGTTTTTATTGTCTACCGAACATG
>JBCAUA010487942.1:0-17159 GCA_038406235.1 Peronia verruculata | reverse complement strand
AAAAAAATAATCTCAGAACTGGAAACTTGAAATCAGTAACTGATTAATGCTCTGTCAGCATAAGAATTCTCACTGGCATGACTTCTATTCCTGGTACCTATGTTTTTCACATCAATTTGGATCTAACACATGCATAAGTTCAGCTTAGTGAAAAATGATGTTCTGTTAAGAAATTTTAGGAGGTTTGTTTGTTTGTTTATGTTGGCATCAGCAAAATCATGCCTAGTATCATACCATACATTTTTTAATTAGAAGGTACATAAAAGATATATAAATTAGACAATAAAAGAGTTTAGGAGGACATGTAAGTCTAAATAGTTCCCATATACATGATGGTATTTTTCTTGTTCTCTTTTTTTTTTCTTCTGAGGAGTTTTAAATTGTTTTCTAATATTCACAGCAAAAAACTCAATAGAGTATGGTTCATCAAGGAAGGTGTCATTGTCCACTTCTGTCCATTATAATGGGATACATTTATTAGATCTATAATTCAGTGTCACCTCACTCTTACTTAATATATATTAGACATATCTGTTTTTTTGTAAAGCTCAGAAATGTTGAAGAAAATTCGAATAAGGTAACGAAGTGAATGGAACAGTCAGTGCAGGGGATCTAGCCCAAATGGATTTCCTTTATGAACTTTTTTATAGTCTCAGTCACAAGTATTCTTCCGTTTCAAAGTAATGTATATATTACCCTGTAGCCACGAGAAACTCAGTATTTGTCAAATTATATTTTAGGACATTAAAATGACAATGTCTAAAAATTGAATGAATAACAGGTGCATTGTCTTGTATTTTAGGAATACATTTTTCATCAGTCCTTTAACCTGCATGTTATAGATGTATCTTTAAAACCTTTACTGCTTAATGATCCTATTACAATATGCAAGTGCTGTTTACTCACAGATGAGAAAGATTTCAAGAAAGAGGCCAAAAGGAATAAGATCAAACTTTCCCTCTTATGGCTGGCCAAAAAACAAAGAATGTTGCAAGTGCTGGAAGATGCCTATCCCAATAGTATCAGCACTAACTCTTTGTTCAAGTAAGTTCACCCTGTGCGCATTGTTAATCAGTAAGTAAATTCACTACATAAAATCACTATGAGTGTATCATGCACAAGTGTAAAATCTTTGTACATAAGGTGACAGTACTTGCAGTTACGGTCTGTATGTCTTTCAACCTCCAGGAGGAGGTTATCTCGATCTGTACTTGCATCATGAAAAAGTACATAAATTTTGTGCATCACATCTAGCAGAACACAATGCCTAACAGTATCAACACAAAGTCTAAATATTTAGCTGTCTGTTGTATGTTTCAGAGCTAGTAACTGTTATGTATGAATTACAGAACTTGGTCTCATAACCTGTGATTCAGTCATGTGTATGCTGAGTGTCAAGACCTGGTTTGAGATTCTGTTTCATCTGTACGTTGTATGTTTGCAGGATCTGTGAGTCAGCCATGTATATGTATTATATGTGAGGCCAAACCTGTGACTCATTCCATGTATTGGAGGACCTGAGAATCAGCCATGTATTTATTATATATATGTATATGTAATAAAACCTGTGCTTCAGTCGAGGGTATGCTGTATGTTGCAGGACCTGTAAGTTAAAGCAGAGTGACACCATCACAGCAGTGGTCATGCTGAAGGACATGGAGAAGAAGGGACTTATCAGAGAAGTGGAGACAGGCATTTGGCTGAGGATGCAAACTAAGGAAGAATTGACAGAACATGGTAAGCCACTTTCTCTCCCTCCCTGTCCCTTCTCTTGCTCTGATTCCACTAATTCTTGGGCAATGACACAATGGATTGCTCTGATGAACAGTTTATTTGTTTGACATTTTATGTTGTCTTCAGATGGGGGATGCTCAGTATCTTGTTTTACTGCAGGGGTTCCCAACCAGTGGGTGGTGACCCCCTGGGGATTGCAAAATCTTGCTTGGGGGGGGGGATCACAGCCTTGCCTTGCTACTTGTAGAGGTGGCTTATATTGAATTTAATTTCAACTTTTCAATTCCATTCTTTATGCTCTTAGATATTTTTGTCTTTACCTCAGGGCAAGAGAGTGTGAGCTGCAGTGGTACAAGTCATTAGATGACACTGAGTGTCTGTTTTGCATGACTGTGAGTGTTTGTGCCTGTATGAATGTGTACATGTGTCATCAATTACAGTCACAGAAAATAGAATGTAAATGAAGCTGCTGATAATAGGGGGGTCGCGTGGGTTTCTAGCTTTTTTGGTAGGTAATCAACAGTGCAAAAGCGTTGGGAGCCACTGGTTTGACAATGTGAAACACACAACATTGTACATGTGAACAATCAATATATTATGGGGTCAGTGTTGTACAGATAATAGTTCATATTTGACTAAGCAAAAAAATGGAAATCCTGGGCGGAGTGTTTGTACCCCGTTGATAAAAATAGAACACTGATAGATATTTGCTGCTGCTCCACAACGAGATATGTGAAAAGTTGTCACTGATCCCGTGCATTTTTATGTGTTTTTCTATGTCAGTGTTAACAGTTTGAAGTGTTCGTGCCCCGCTAGCCTACTATAACTAAACGGGGGATTTCCAGCTGTTCGCTTGATCGAAACAAATCTATTCTTCCAATTCAACAATAGTGTTCAAGAGAGCAAAAACAAAAAAATGTGATGGAGTAATTTTCCTTATAGGCCCATTTAAGTGGAAAAAAATTTGATATTCTTTGTGTTAAACTTTGCAGTTTGTTTTCAGCTGCTATTATGGCTATACCTTTGTCTTCATGAAAACTCAGTGTGAGCCACCATTTGAATCACTAATTTCTGAGTGAGAACTGATACTGACTCTTAAGCTTGACTGCTTATATCTGGCATAAAAAATGTTAAATATTAGGGTTAATGCTTATGTTTTTCTTTCAATAGCTGAAAAAATGTTGCTGGATAAAAAAGCATGAAAAACAAAGAATCAACATGCAATAGTCATGTCACTGCAAAGTTAAAACTTTATATCCTCATAATCTCATTGTCCTTGACAGCATTTATCTCTCATAAATCATAATTCGTATATGTCAACATGGACTCAGATAAACTGCGACATACTTTCTAATGCACTGCTGAGGTATTTTGTATTAATTAGAAAAATGTTGCATCTTCTGAGATTTTGTTTAGATCGTAGACAGTAAATACACGAAGGGAAACGATGTTAAAAATGCTATGACTAATAACTATGTTTACCTGTCTTCCTGGCATATTACCCTTTGAATAAATAAAATCTTAGTGTTAGCATTTGATTTCACTTATGCGAATTCAAAATATTTACATATTTTCCCATCACATTTTTTATGGCATGTTTGTTGTTGTTCTGAATCTGCTTTGTGTATCTGTTAATTTGATATATTTCATTCTTTATATATTGATAGATATTAAACACACAGAAAGTTCTTCAATAATATGTTGAAAATGTCCATTTCTTCCTCATTTTATATGCATCTTAGGTAGTGGCAGCGTATCTGCTATTTAATCAGACATTTTCATGGGACTTGACCTGTATTGATCATGACTATGCACTGAATGTCTCCAGAGGTGATTCTAGTCCAAGAGTTGCCCACACTGACAGGCAGAGAACAGCCCACAATTGGAATCATCACTAGTCTGTACCACGAAAAACTCGCTGTTGATGCCATGATGGAGGATAAGAGAACGTATGTCAAGTTTAAAACAGAAGGTATGCAATTTTACTTGCAAATTGAGGACCAGATATGAATTTATTATTGTTATAAAGAATAGCTAATAGATCTAATCTAGTAAAAAGTAATAGAGAACTGAATTTTGGATACCAAATTTTCTGCAGTGATGCTACATGGTTTCCGAGCTTGCAAGCTCATACTGTTTCATAATAGTACTTGGAATATCAGACAATGGAATGTTTCGAGGAGGCACTTGACAGGATAAGGCTTGACATTGATTCCACTTGATGCACATTATGGTTTAAATGTCAAAATGAGACAAAAGAGAAATATGTTAGACAGCCAGGTGAAATGGGTCAGTTATTTAAAAAAAAAAAAAAGATTTTTCTAATCGTGAGATCACAGGAAAGTTTGAATGTGAACACAGTGGTCTCCTCCTAAGAGCCCGGTCACTGGGAGACAAAAAAAAAAAAAAAACAGGCTCTTAGCCTGGCGACTCTTAGGTGAACTGAAAAGTTAGGCATCTCATCTGACCGCTGTCCTGACTTTTAGGATTAGTTGATGGTTACCATTAGTGGAAGTTTCATCCAAGCAAAAAAGAATAGCGTGCACTGTTGTATGTGTGTTTTGTAATTAGATCCAACAATTCCTGATAATTCTTAGTATATGGTTCATCAATAATGCCCAGCATTCAAACATCAAGTGAGTTTCCACATGACAGTTTCACTGTTGAATGAAAGAAAATATGATATGCTTTGTTACCCTATGGGTAATGGCTCGAGTAACTCTTGATAGTCTTTAAAATAAGCCAGGCTGACCTACATAGGAAAACAACTGACCAATCAGGAGGCTAAACTTGATTCATTGTTATACACAGAACCAATCTTGAATACAGTCCCCGGTGTCATCGAATAAAGAAATGATTGCAAGCTAGTCCACAAGTGACCTGATTATACAGTTGTGTATCAACACCACTTGTCTTTCCATATTACTGCACACCTAGCACTGTGCATTTCTCTTAAGTGGACAGTCTGATGTGAAATTACACCATGAGTGCTCATGTGTCTTGGGCCAACTCTAGGCTATTAGGCTGATATTTTATGCGGGAGTTGGCTCTTAGGGGGATAGATTTTGGAGAATAAATTCCATTTCACAGCTGAGGTGGGTTCTTAGGGGGACCAGGCTGTTAGGCAGTGGCAGTGGGTTCTTAGGTAGCTATTGTATCTGTGCACAGACAAGTGATGGCTCCATATATATATAAAATAAGAGTGATCAGGGGGTGTGGCACTTATCTTATGGTCCAATAAAGTCGGCATCAGCAGGCATTTAAAATTCAAATAAAATTACAGATGTAGGCAACTGATACCCAACTGTGTTGTAGGTTACTCTTTATTTTGACTGCATTTACACAATTGTTTTGATTAATTTTTTTAATGCTGCACTATCATTAATTTTTTCTGCCATCACTTCTGTGCGGGACACATGACGCGTTAAAAACATGTTTTCTTTAAGTAATATTCAGTGTTAATGAACCAAAATATCAGCATTGAGGTGCGCAATCTGGCCAAAATATTTAAGTTGCAGGACTATAATATTTTAAAAAAAACTCTCTCAGAAGGCTGTGGGGTACCTAGCCAGAATATATATATATATTTTTTTTTTAAAGTAAAATATGCTCATTTTGTTTTTCACAAATAATGTACAACAGTATTTCTTTTCATAAGCGGTCAGTCTATACATGAACAAGTGAGCACCTGACTCTTTTTATCCAGCCAGTCACATGACATACTATAGAATCAATGAATCAAGTGGACTGTTGAAAGAGATTGTATACATGTATTTTTTTCTGATAAAGTTGCATTGCAATTAATTCTTCCACTTCCATGCATGCAGTCACTGGTGGTCATAATGCTATAGGTATGACACTGCTGTTGTTGTTGTTGTTATATTGATGTTGTTTTTTATTCTGATTTTTATCATATGTAAACAGCAAAATCATTCAGTGCTTATTCTGCCTATGTTATATCATACAAGGAGTTTCCTTCTTAATACTGAATTCCTCATGAATTCTTGTGGTGAATTTGTCACTGTCTTTTAATGTTCTGCTACGGCTTATTTTGATTTCTTTGAAAATCCATCAAGCATTTCATAATTTACATCTCTTTATCACTGAGGTGGTCTAATCTCCACAGTGTCTCAGTTTAAAATATGAAAATTTCTACCAACTCGCTATATGTCTGGGCTTTGTGTTTTTTTCCTCCCCTTTTTATCAATTTTATTGGTTCCATGGTGTTTTTGGGTTTTTTTTTAATGTAAAGTTGTGAATTATCACATTGAACAGAAGTAATGGATGTGAAGATGTGGATCCTTTGCTGAACAAACTTGATCTGCCCTTCAAAACATTTCAGAAGTGTGCATGTTGTTCTTTTGTTGTTGTTCCATTTGTCATTAAAGGATAGGGTAAGAAAGAGCCAGCTTAGAACAACTGACTATGAAATTTTTGTAGTGACTAGAATTGCATGTGGCCTTGGTTCTCCTTTGTTAGTATTATTATGTAATAAACAAAGAGTACTGTTTTATAGTGATTGACATTTTAAAGAAATCTGATGTACATGTTGGTGTCAAAGTCACAAGCCCACATTCACTGGAAAATGCCCATCATAGGTCAACCTACTGTGCAGCAAAGGCCAGTGCCCATAAGAAATTGATGGAGTAGATATCCGTCCCAGTACAAATATCTCAGTGTGTGAGATGAACTCATAGTATGCTGTGCTATCCCCAAACGGTTACAATGTATATTTTCAGTAAGACAGAGCACCAGCTTGTTGTGGCATACACAATAGATAAATCTTTCTCTCATCAGTCGATTGACAGATGGCATCCAATTGAATGGCCTGCTCATTCCCCAAACGTACCAGATTTTTTTCTGTGGGGAGTATTAAGGAACAAAGTCTTTGCTCACAAGCCACAGATTAATCCAGACTAAGAGCAGCTGTTATTCAAGAATATGACAATATTGCATCTGAACTCTGTCTTAAAACCACCCATGCATCCTTTTACTGCGTATATAGAGGCTGATAGAAAACAGTTTGAACATTTGATGAAGCAATATTTATGTTTCTTTTTACATGCTCAATCTGTGATATCAAATTTAAATGAATATCAGAAGAATAGTTTTCAGATTTCGTTGATCAGTTTCAGTTGTGTTAGGTGACATTTGCGCCACCCAGTATTTCTCAAAATTACGTTCAAGGACAGAGACATTGCAAATTTCAGATTTGGAGAATATTGGCTTTTTTGCGCTTTATACTTGTCTCAAGAGATGGGTGCCATATGATGTTAGTCTAGATTTTAGACTAAGGACAAACATGCACATTTTATCAGTGTATGAAAGAAATAATGATATGGCAATAAGTATTTGAAAACAGAAGGCATGAAACTAAATCAGTAGCAAGTAATTATATTCTTTTCGGTTTTCTATATTATTCAAACAAACCACATAATCGATATCTACATTGTGATTGTGTTATTTTGTTGATTTGCTTATATTACATGTATTTATTTTTCATTTCTTTACCCATCTTTGCTCACTTGTCAGTGACATTTTTCTTTCATATGATTTTGGCTTTGTTCTAGCATGCTTGACAGATCTTATAGCAATTTTTTTTCTTTTTTTTTTTTGTGTGTTTGTTTTTGATTTAAAGAAATAAAAGTGAACTGAAGGAGCAATTTCATTACAGGATATTATCATACACCAGAATTATCCTCTTCAGACCATCATGTGCAATATTTTAAGAAGCCCTCTTATGCTTGGCTCAAGCATGTATCATATGTTACAACTGGATAAACAAATAATGATAATTTTATCTGCACTGAAAGTTATTCAGAATACTATAGTGATCCACAAAATATAATTGGTTCAGTTTTAACTATGGTTATCATGCTGTTATCTGATAAAAGCCGTTCTGATAGTAAAGCATTGGGACTAAGTATGAAAAACAAAACAAAAAAAAAAAAACAAAAAAACTACTTGACTGCAGCTTTATGTTTACATTTATTATTTGCTGTCCAGTTTAGAACAAAGCAGTTCTTGTGCGCAATTTTGATTAAATAGCAGATAAAAAAGGAAGTAACTCTGTTTAAAAAATCAGATTTAAACCTGTTTGAAAGAGCAATAACCATTATCTGTCTAAACTATTAGTCTTTTCATTCTTTTACTTTTACATTTCCTAACATAATAATACATGTATTGCAATTAACTGTTGATGTAAATTTCAGACAGATATGAAACAGCAAGATATGTTCATTTCCAGATAATGCTTTTTGAATCTAATTAATGTGTTTATATTTCCAGGCATTATTTTATGAATTTAAGACACACATTCTTTTCTGTTAAGACCCTGTATCAGGTGAAATAAAGGGATAAGACTGTTTATGCCATTTAAGTGTACCTTGAGACCAGATAATTTCTTCAACTGTAGGTAGGCTATGGTTCTGTGCATGGAATGTCTTGATACATTTCTCCACATAGTGCTAAGTAGAACTAATAATATAATCACTCTCAGATTTTGATTTGTGAAATAAAGTGTTATTTATTTTTATGCTGTGCTCATTCTCAGGTGAGTCCCAGGTGTATACGATTGGCAGAATTGGCAAACACATGGTTGTGTCCACCAAACTGGCCAAGATGGGAGATGCAGAGGGTGATATGATTGCTGCTGAAAACACAGTCACAAGGCTGATTGGTGAGTGGGTTACACCTGTGTGCCAGATAGCTAGATAATTTGGAGATATCATGAGGTCAGTTCATTGTTTCCCTATGTCCATTTTTTTGACATTCTGAGAAAATTGGTGATTTGTGTTTAGCAACAGTTTTTGTACATAGGAGATAGGACAAAATAATTTTCAAAATATACCTGTTTGGGCAAGTGATCGGTGAAATGACTACAGTATATAGTAGATTTACTATCTGTTCTTCACATTACCTATATATCTCCAAATCTCTAAAAATGGAGATAGAGCAACAAAGAACTGAGCTCACGATATATGTATAGGCAAATAAATTCAGTAAAGCTTAATGTCCAGATCATCAAGCTTTGAGCAATATAGAGCCTTG
Source organism: Peronia verruculata (assembly GCA_038406235.1). Lineage (NCBI taxonomy): Eukaryota > Metazoa > Mollusca > Gastropoda > Systellommatophora > Onchidiidae > Peronia > Peronia verruculata. The sequence continues at coordinate 8,375 of JBCAUA010487942.1, read as the reverse complement.
TGTTTTCAACAGTCTTATGGTTCACTCAGCTTTTTGGTATTGAAGTCTGATGTCTAGTCCTCTCAGATGTGGTAAGAAAATAGGAGGTCTTTTTGTGTAGGCCATGGCGAGCTGGACGTATTCAGGCCTTATCATTGTCATGTAGCTGTGAAGTTTTAAGCCCATGTCATATTCCTTTGGGAGGGGGTGGGAGGTATGTGCATGCAGCTTTAAAGGTTTTAAGCTAAAAATATGCTAATCAATAAATGATGGTCTAAATTTATCATCAGCTTGACAATCTTTTCCATTTGAGAAACTGAATGAGGTCTAGATTTAGATCCATATCTCCCAATTCTACATCTCCTTTAAATACGCTGCCAAAAAGAAAAACAAAAACACAGAAAAAATCCAAACTTTCTGTCGAAAAGACACAAGCACACACACAAACACACACACGTGATGCAAGGAACAGAAAATAAATTATATTTGCAAACATGTTGGAGTTGGAGATGAAGCTTTCACTGTCAGTTGATGATGTAAGCAAGATGTATCTAGCAAATGCCTCTCCTTCAATTAATTTCTCAAAATTGTACATAGAAACATATAAACTATGTTAGATATATAAGCATTAATTTTTTATTATAGAAAATAATTTTGTTTAAAATATGGCATGGCTGAGGCTTGAACCCGGGCTGAACGGAACATTAGTCTGGTGGTCACTTATCCATTCGACCATGGATGACTGTGTGCTCTGGTAAAAATTTAACATTATAATACTAAAGTTCAAAACAACTGGGATTGTCAGTAATCTGTTTTTCTCACATTCTTTCATGAATGGTCAAAATGTAAGTCAGAACTGCATCCTTAGTGGAATATTGTAAAGTTTTAGAAAGCAAGTCATCAAATTGCTTTCAGAAATGGGCATAAAAATCAATGCTCAAAAGAAAGTCTGAGATTTGGGGCTAAAATCCCCGATCGGGGATTAAGCTACTGTAGACACTTCCCTTATTTTCATTACTGTTAATTTCTGATTTTTTCATATATCAAATACCATACTGAAATAAATTTAAGCTAAACATTCTATTGAATAAGATTGTAAGTTGATTCAAAAGTCAAAGGGGGAAAATGACAATAAGTCCAAATAGACCTGAGGGCTAGCCAGACTTACGTCCTGTTAGCCACTACATTTTGTGTATTTGTGCAAAGTGGTACTTAGACCTGTTTAAAATTGTTCGAATATTGGGTACAGATTTCAATTTTAGGACAAAGTGAAAAAAAATTTAAAAAATCAGTGCTTCTATGCATATTTCCTTCTCTGCCCACATACAAGTAGCATTCGAAACTGCAGTGGTCCAGCTGAGGAGATTGATGTATTGAGCACATGCATGTGTGTAAATGTGTTGTCATATAAAACAATAATATACAATATTGGAAAAAGAAACATTTTTTTTTAAACCAAAATTGTTTTCTATGATAATGTCTTTCAGGGACTTTTAGCAAGATTCAACATGTTCTGATGGTTGGTGTAGGTGGGGCTGTGCCTCACTACTCTGATTACACACAGCATGTCCGACTTGGGGATGTGGTGGTTTCCATTCCAGTGGATGAAACAGGCGCATTGTATGTCTATTGTTCTAAGGTAGGCAGAGTTTGCAGCTATAAAATGGGTACAGTTTACTGCTCTAAGACAGACGGTTTTGTAGTTTTATGGAAGACAAAGTTTAAACTTCTTGAATATGTAGCTCTTATAATCCTTTTTGAGCTATAGTTTATAGTTCTAAGGTAGACAAAGTGTTATCCATGATTGATTGAGATTATAGTTCTAATGGAACTAGAGTTTATGTTTGAAGTTAAAAAAGAGTATACTAGATCCTAAGATTGGTGAAATCTTATTGTATTGTCTTAGTTTATACAAAGTTCAACCAATAAATTATCTTAGCGAATTTCAGCTCAGGTTTCCTATTACCACCACTCTTGAAACAGATTTTGAGGACACTGTACTGTCAATTGTCTCTTCAGGTAGAGAAGATAAAAAATGCCTCAGGCTTCAGTTATGTCACAAGAATTTGGTCACCACGAGAACAAGTCCTCTTGGATACTGTCAGTAAAATGAGGAAGCAGGTAGGAATCTGTAAATCTAATCATGATGATTCTGATCTGCACCAGTGATTTGAAGACCCTCCACATAGGTGCAGGAATGTTTTGATTTCTTTGTTGTGCAGAAGTATGATTATGTTAAGAGGTGATTTCTGAAATGCCACTGTCGCTGATCATTTAGGAAGGCTTTTGTTTCATCAGTTCTGGAGCAAAGCTTTAGATGAACAGATTCAAACACAATGAATTTCTTTTTCATTTGTCAACCATTTTGAAAACACTTTGCACTCAGGGGACCTTTTAGTTCACTATAAAAGTAGGGATTAATGATATACCACTACTAGAAACATGTGGGTGCTCATGAACCCTGTAAATTTGTAGGTACTTTCTTTATCCCTTTGCTAGCAGCAGTTTAAAAAGTTCATTTTTATATGTGACAGATATTTATTAAAATATTATTTATAATCTGTTTCAGGTGGAAGCAAATCCTTCAGCAGAGAGACCTTGGGACAAACATATTGAAGCTGGCAAAGATATCCTCAGAGGGCAAGAGTCAAATTTCCATCGTCCAATGATCAAGCGAGACAAGTTGTTCTTCACAAAGCCTGATGGGACAGTCATTCAGGTGGATCACCCCCGCCCCATTAGCTATGCTGCCAGAAACTACAAGGAAGGCCAGACAAACGTCAGGTAAGAACTGAGATTTGAGTGACTGAGTCTGGTGGAGCAGCAGGATCAGAAGATCTAGTACAGAACTGGATTTCATGATTTCTAAAGCAGATATGTATATCATTAAATGCCTGCATGGATAATTTCATTGCAGAATGCATGAGTCATATGAGGCATGCATATCAAAACTGCTGAGCTAAAGAAGGACTTCTTGTACCTTTCGTTATATTCACTCACACATGAGTGAAATTAGTGGTTACTTATTTTTGACACACATGAAATAACACACCAGACAGAAAAATCTAAAATGTTTTGAGGACAGAGTCATGGAGACATACACTTTTTTTCTGGAGATTAGATATCAGTAAAGTTAGTAAAAACAATGATAGAGATAGAGAAATTCTGTCACACATTATTTCCCACCAGATATTAGGATGGTCAGAAATATGTTCAAAAAAGGTGGGGAAAATCTATTCTTTATTCATTATTTCCCCGAGCTGTTGGATAATTGGAGTAACATGATTTAAAAAAAAAAAAAATCCAATTTTTATTCATTAATTTTTCTTCACTTATTGTTTTCTTTAGATGTCAGCTTGATTACATTGATGTTGAATTGAAGATCAAAGGAGATCTGTTCTTTGTTCATTATTCCCTTCCAGATGTTGAATTAGGAGATTTGTTTTTAATCATGGAAAATACATGTACTTTCTCTTACCAGATCCAAGGGTTATTGTACAAGCAGTGTATATGTAAGAAGAAAATTATCATTGTTGCTTTTTATTATTGCAGATATTAAACACTTAAACGCTAGAAAATCTTAACTTGAAAAAAAAAAAAAAAAAAAACTATTTCCTAATACTATTAATTTTTAAGATTTTTTTACCATAGACTAACTTAGAAATGAAATATGTTTGTCCTACATTATGATTTGTTCAACAACTATTGTGTCTGGCAAAGAGAAGTAACTTGGCTGGAGAAGAATTTAACAGTCTATGTTGGAATGATATCTGTAAATAGAGTATGAAGAGAACATTACATTTTGTCTGTTCATTCCTCCAGATATGGAGTGATAGGGTGTGGCCAGCGTGTGGCAAGAACAGATCCACTGAGAAGAGACTTTGCTGATATGAATGGCATCAAGGCTTTCCACCAGGAGCATGACGCTGTCATGGAATCTATTGAAGGGAATTGCTGTGAGAGCTATCTGGTAGTTTTAGGTAAGTCATTTAGGGAAATACATGCATGCCTCTGCCTTCTTGAACAGCATCTTTGCTTTTTCATGCATAGTCAGATACTAGTAGCTTTGAAAGAAACATGCAACTTCAACTGAGGTTCCACCAACAGAAAACATCTCATTGTAAAGATAAGTGCACTCTCTTTACTGATCTAAACATTAGGCATGTTTATCCTTTGGCACATGAATCAAAACCCTATGACAACACAACTTGAACTTTTCAGAAATATGATATGGTAACTTCTCCACAATAATGGCATATTCAGCACTATGCCAAATACAACTTATATCTCATTGCCATCCTGAACATGAGGTCTTTCAAATAATGCCATTGAGAAAAAAGAAAAGCGCACATAGAATTAAATATTTAGTCAATAGAATCATCATGGGGAAAATTATCAAATGATTTGTGCTATAAACAGTATTTTACCCAAAATTCAAAAGTGCAGAAAATGACCCTACGTCAAATTTATAGTGGAGCAGGTGGCAAGTTTGCTACCTCTGATCTATTCACTTCAGATAAAATCACTATTACATTTGTGTTAATTTCATTTTTTCTTTCTAGAATGATCAGCAGTTAACACTATTTTTTTATTGTTAGTTAGGTGCCATAGTTGGGTTGCTCTCTCTTCCCCTCCCCCCTCCCCTTCACCCCAGCCAAATAAAAAACAAAAAAAGGAGAGAGAGAAAGAGATGGAAACAGGCAGCAGAACAAAAATATTGTCAACTCGGTTATCACCAGGCACCATGATACAAATCAGAATGTAGTTATTGAAACCAACTTAAACGATACACTTACACATTTGTTTATTGCAGGCATGTGTGACTATGAAGATGGCAGCAAGAAAGAGTGGAGAAGTTATGCAGCTTTGGCAGCAGCAGCGTACATGAAAGCTCTCATCCTTCAGCTCTAGAGGACATGAACACAAATGTTGCAAAGCTGTTGCTACAAACTGTTGAACGAGTGTCCAATTCCATTAATGTTGAAATAGTTGACAGATAAGGTTTTTCAAAGTATGTTATATGGTTTAATCAGTGCAGAGCCATGGCCAGAATGCTTCAGTTGGATGGAATCGTTCAAAATTATCTATTGTAAGAAAGTAGGAAGTTCTGGCCCAGAAAATGAATTTCAGTACTATTGTGATGATAACTGGTTTTATATCTAGAGTAATGAAAATAAACTTTCAAAGTTCTACATGTATTTTTTTCTTCAAACTGATCTTTTTTTTTTTTATTTGAATCACTGATCACTTGGTTCAACCCGTCAGCTGCATGTTCATTTTACAGGTCACGTTAATGGCCTGTTCAGTAATTTTTTTTGCTTAAAGAGCATTCTTCTGGCAAAATTTTACTAATGTGAAATTCCAATGTCATAATATTTTCACATGCTCTTATCTTCTGAAAGGTTTCACATTTTTGTTACCATCATCCTCTTAGCTGCAGTTCTCAAAGAAGTGAAAATATAAAATAATTCTAGTTTACAACTGACTTTTTATTTGAACATTTCCATTTTTTCCAAATTTAACTCACTGTCGAGCATACTTTTCAGGGAGTTTTTAAAAAAAATCATTGTGACTTAACTAGTAAAGATAGAGCAGTGTTTTAATTCTTTAATTTTTAATTTTTTTTTTTATAAACAGGAGTAGAATTGGAAATAAATGAGAAGTAAAGAACTCATTTGAAAACTTTATAATTAATTTTCAAAGGTGACAAAAATTGTACATTCAAAGAAAAAAAAAATTATGTGCTGTTCAAAATAGATACATGCCAAAACTCCTTGGAAATTGAATAGAAGTCACATTCGATCTAAATCAATGGAAGTGAGACCCAGTATTTGTCAGTTGAGTAGTAGTTTCTAATGTATTGGTCAAAAACACCATGGAACTTCACAATATGTATGCTACATGTCATTGAGCTCTGCGCAAAAAAGGACAAAAAAATCGTAAAAAGAAATAGTCAGGTCCAGCAAAATAACATTCGAGTCATTTGAAAGGGAAATGACTCTAGAAAAATTTGTTTATACCATTTACGCAATGCTGTGAGTCTTTTATGGAGAAAAAACAAATGAGATAGTGGCCATCAGCTAGTTAATAGTTTTGTCTCTTTTTTCTTTTCAGTGTTGCCTTTGATTTTTATCTTTTCTGTACAAACTCTAGCATTGAAATTTGTGCTTGCTCTTGTCCTAATATTTTTATTTCGTTTGTCTCACTGGTATGAACTGCCATGATGTTAAGCCATTTGTTTTTGTACAGTATATCCCACAAATCTCTATACATCCAACTCTTATGAAAATTCTGCTTGTTATACCATTTGGTCCACATTTCTTTCCATCATTTACAAGACAAAAAAATTTCTTTGCAGGGCTTGTATATTCACTTTTCATCCTGTTTACTGCTGTTTCTGCATTTGGCTATCCCGTCATAATAAATTGTGCTGCAGCTTAGCCAAAATTAAATTTTCACAATCCTTTTGTTATCCTTACTTTGTGCAATAAGATAAAGCAAGCTAAAGCCTTCAAATCTTAACAATAATATATTAGCCATTTAGTTATGAGTCTTTTGCCTCTCATCTCTCTTTATATATGCATACAATTGTTGATAGTCTATATTTTTTTTTCATTTATAGATCTGCATTTTTGTATCACTTTTATTTTACATTTGTATTCAGATGGTTGTCACAAGATTATAATATGAATGTAATGTAGTTTATATATAAATCTGAATCATATTAATATATTGAAAGATGTCATCTTGAGGAGATCATTAAGTTCACATCAGTGCAGTGTCTTGTTTATGATGAATTGAATATTTTTGCTTGGGTATTCTTTCGAGCATTAAAATTGGCCAGAAAATCTTTTAACAGAAATTTTTCAATCTGATATGAGTTTAACTTCTAATTATCAGAGACAGAAGAATGGAATAGTTTTAGACTTTAATATTGTAGGTTCACAGAGGTAATAAGTTATGAACCACTAGTGAAAAACCACAATAATGATAAAAGCCTGAAGGCCATATTTCAGAATATCAAAATAAAAACTTAACCTGTTAAACCCTACAGCCCGGTACACCAGGCAGGTTTTTTGGTGTCATATTGCCCACAGCCTGGTAGACCGGGCTAACACACTCACCCCAGTCTTACGCGTCCATTACAGTGAAAAATAGATCCAATTCATCACTTTGGGGTAAGGACAATTAGGACTATGGTGATTACAAGTGTCTGTGACTATGATAGCGTTTGAGGTTTGTGATTACAAAAGATATTGAACATGAAACTGGAAATCTGCATTCTCGGCCTAGAAGGCCAGGAATGAGGTTTTTTTCAGGCACTGGTGACCAGGGTTCAAAGGATTAAGACATGTCGTACTTGTCCTTTTATATAAAACTACCATCTCAGCATTTTATTTTCATAACAATTTAAGACTTATGTAAGAAATGAAGAGAGAATCCTCTTGCCAAAGCGCTTCACTGCTGAGTTGCGTCGTCTTGTGTTAATTTTCAATGTTCTACGCCCTCTTCAGGCTCTTGACTGATGTTCGTTGAGAAATTACTGGCTTACATGTGTCGGGTCAGGACTCCGGAATTCTCTCTTCATTTCTTACATACGGACAAAATGCTGCTCAAAAGAAACATAAACTCTCTCAAGAATTTAGGACTTGATCAGAATCTTGGATCTTTCCCTTTCTGTTACCCCCAGCTGTGTAACGAAGTGAAAATTTTTATCTCTCCATCATTCTGTTGAGTCACTGTCATGTTTGCGGCCAATCTTGTGAAGATTGACTTCACATACTATATATCTTCATGTTGCTGACTGTTGTGCTGCCTTTTTTCAAGGTTGTGCAAATCAAATTTCTGTATCATCTTTCAGAGTTTTGTATAATGTATCAGTCAGTTGATATCAGGATTGTGTAACCAGGTAACATTAAAGTGATAGGTCTACCACAATACTTTTTTTTTCTTTTTTTGTTTTTTGTTTGTCACTGTATTTAAACCCAGTTATATATGTAAATATTATGATTATAATTAGTTACTTATTTAGGCCTCAAAGTCTGCTAGGGAACAAAGGGCCACAACAGCACTCCTCCAACGGACATGGTTTTGGGAGATCCTCTTCAGCTCGGCCCATGTCATTCCAGCTGCCCTCACTTCAGCGCCCATGCTTTTTTGCCAAGTTTGTTTTTTGTCTGCCAACTTTTCGTTTTCCTTGTGGGTTCCAGTCCAATGCTTTGCGGATGACGTTTGATGGTGGTTTGCGCATTGTATGGCCAATCCACCCACATTTTCTTTCCTTGATGTCTTCTCCAATCGATGCTTGGTGGTTCTATTCTATGGGTCTTCATTTGAGATAACTTCTGGCCACCTGATGTTGAGGATATTGCATAGGCATCTGTTGATGAATGTTT
>JBCAUA010487831.1:0-17159 GCA_038406235.1 Peronia verruculata | reverse complement strand
CTCTTTAAACTGCAATATCTCTGGCTAGAATAGAGTTAGCTCAAAACTTTTTTCACTACCAGAAAGGGTATGAAATAGCTATCACATGATACTGAAAACTCCGTATGGTGAAAAATCGACATGCGTCTCATTTTGACTGGTTGTGAGACATTTGGATTTATAGAAACAAGGGGACCTTTCAACAAGACCAGAGGGGGGCCAACAGCACAGAATCTCATGCCCTGTATCTCCATTAATTTAGTTTGACGTGCCCTTTATCTCCATTAATTTAGTTTGACATTGTACTGTAAACATCACTGCCTACATGGTTGTCACTGAGGTGTCAGTGCTGAGAAAATGTTACTAGTCAGGTTTCCATGAAACTGAAGGTCACCCACATACATTTTCTATTGGGAGCAAATTATTTGCGAATCATTTCACTCTCTGTACCTCTGGTGACATGAAGATAATTATCTGCAATTGTATGCAGGTTGAATCAGTGAATCAACTGGGTCCAGCTTATTTGTTAACTCATCAAGTCTTTACTGTATGTTTGGTTTTCACATTTGTCTGAATCTTAGAATGTGAACACAAATACATGTATCTGGAGAATCCATTGTTCAGTTTCTTTATTTTTAGTGTGATTTTTGTAACTGTATGGGTAGTCCTTTTGTCAAGCATTTATTCCTTTTGTCAAGCATTTATTTTCAATCAGTCTTTGTGTGTATTTTTACATTGACTGTGTATGATACACATGCATCTATATGTTATTGTTGTTTGTTTATAGTGGTAGGGTAGAAGATAGAGCAGGGGTAAGGCAAATGGGGAAAAGTAAATGGGGAAGGAATAGCAAGGGGTGAATAGAAAACAGACTTTTCACAACAAGAAATTTATAGGGGACCTTTTAATCTTACCCTCTTGAGAAAGTTTGAGAAATTTTATGGTGTTTGGTCAGACACCATCTATGTGATTCCATATCAGAATTTTAGATTTCTGTTATTTAATAAAGTTACATAGAAACAAATATAATTGAGAATGAATAGTGTGTAATTTATGGTACCCTATTCCTCAATGTTTGATGAATAAACTTTTGTGAAATTTATTTATTTCACCATGTTGGTTCCAGTGAGAGGATTTTATTTATTCATTACATGTACAACTTATTAACTGCAGCTTATTTAATGCAGTCTTTCTATCTCCTCTTTGAAGCAGAGACTTGTTCAAGGAACATTGAAATTCACGTATCATTTTTTTATCAAATAAATTCAAATATATATCTGTTCCAACTTCCTGACATTGACTGTGAACCCATGTGTAATACATGTATTTCAGCCTGAGTATACCATTTCATCAAATCCTTACCACACTCCCTTTTCATACTTGAATGGGTACAATATATACTTTAGTCCATTTTTGTACACAGTCATTGAGACAGCTGTTCTTTCAGTTGTCTCACAACCAGGTGAAAGGAGTCAGGGGTCAAAAAGGCCGTTCTTGATAGATTGGATTTTTTTGGCTACAAGTGGTAACTTTGAACATAAAAATCTTGAATAAAGCCGTTACATGTAAATTCTTTTTTTCACAGATGTGGAGCACACTCATTTCCTTTTCTGTTGACATCAGTATTTCCACATATCAAAGATTTGGCATTGACTCAAATTACCTGATTGCATGATAGTTGGGCACATTTATCACCAGTATCAACCAATCATGACTGGGTTTTTTTTTTTTTTTTTAAATTTGTATAAAAATATATTTTTAAAAATTTTATCTGCTGTGCAGATGATTCTTTACAAATGACCCTATGAGCAAGTTAATGCTTGGTAAGTATCATCTACCTGTAATAAGCAACCTGAGGGAAAAAGGAGTTACAATTTAGCTTTGATATAATATGTAAGGGAACATCTTGGGCTTGTTTTTATATACATGTGTATAGCTGTATAAATTTGATTCAGTCGAGGTCCAGTCTTACACTAGCGTGTGTTCAAATTTGATCTGGGGTTCTTACTTGACATTATAGGCATCAGACAGAGTCAGTCAGTAAGTAAATGAATTCATACAGATAAATGTGCCAAAGGCAAAGAAAACACTTAGCTATAATCATTATATTCTGTGTTGAGGAGAAAATTTATGTTTTGCGCCTACGGAAGAGAGAAGCAGAGTCCATACTGAGCACATGTAAGTTGTAGTCTCTAATAGACCCAGTGGATATAGATAAAGGTTCAAGTCATAACTGAGTTACATGTAGATTGTACAATGTACAAAGCCATTCAAATAGAATGCCCTATCAATAGTATCATTATGTCAGAGCATGGACCAGATGTTTTTCAATTTTCAAACTTCTCATTTGGTATTTGACATTTGAAAGTTCATGTGATATTATATTTATGGATCATTGAAATTAGTCATTATACTTGTGGTTGTTCATAGAGAACAAAAAAATTTAACAGAAAAATTCTATACCCTCACCCACCCTTTTCCCTCACATTTCTCTCTGTTTCGTTCACACTTTCCACCCAGTTCTTCACCCGGCTTTAACTTCATGCTTTTTCATGTACTGATATTTTTGCTAACTGTTTTAAAAGACATCATCTTGAATTCACCAGACCTTTTTGTGTTTATATGTTATCCTTTTTGTAATCAGATGAATTTTTTTGAAGTCTAAGATGCTTTTCTCATTTTTGTATATACCATCACTCCTTTTTTTTTTTTTTTTTTAACTTTTCTGAAGGCTTTAAACAGATTTTGTTTTATGCACATACATGTGTATTTGTGCCTGTCTTGAAGATGTATTTGTATGTAAATTGATTGATAGTTGTTAAATGTCAGTGATAGTCTTGGCATCATTCTTTTTGGCATCGTCAGGCCCAGTAGAAAATAAATTTTAAATATATTGCCACTGAATAAATGTATGGTGCACTATTGCACTCATGGTCAAATTAAAATATAAAGTTGTTTTTGTGTGGGTTTTTATTTTATTTTTTTTTTTTTTGTGTGCCCAATTATGAACCATTTTTGATAGATAAATCAGATAAAAAAAATACTCTGGAAATGGACGCATTATAATGTAGTTTGAAATTATGAAGATGATGACTCTCCATTAGATCAGCATCAGGCTGCCTTTTCAGTTCAAACGTTTGAAGATACTCGTTCAAAGGAATTCTCAGTCTTATACAATATTTTTTATTTTTTATTATTTTTGCATTTTTTATGTTTGTAAAGAACAACTGTGCTAGTTTTATGATCATGTACGGTGATCTCAATGTGAGTGTAATTACTTTAGTGATGTTTTGTGTAGAGGGAAACTTATTGTTACTAACAGTGAGATGGATGAGTGAACTTTCATGCACTTTAACAACATGCACAGATGGTGATCTCCGGTGACTACAGTATAGAAAAGTCTTTAACTATTTTGCCAGAAGAATTTGTTTGCAGTTGTACAACTGTGAGTTGTGCTTTTTTTTTTTTTTTTAATAGTGATTTTTTTAATGTGTGAAATTGCATTTTGTTTATTTTGAGATGGGGGGGGAGGGGGGGGGGTTGTAGATGTGAAGTTCTCTATTTTAAAGTCGTTGTTCTTGTTGTTGTTGTTTTGAATGTTAAACACAGAGTAACTTTGCTGACAGCTTCAGGTAGTGAAGGGACTGGCTGGGACTTAATGACGCCCGTAGAACTGAAGAATATCATATAGAATGTAGAACCCACCCACCCCGCAAAAAAAAATAAAACATACGCATACACCATTGCATTGTCCTTTAAGACTTCTTGTGGTGTTGGAATCTGTGTGCTGTATAAAAAGGTAGTTTTATGTTAACTTAATAAATGGAAATACCCAAATATAAGTATTTAGTTCCAGCTTTTGTTGAGCCTTCCGTAACTATATGGTAGTGATATATAGCCCTTCTTTCTGACTCCCTTAGTGTATAGCGTAAGGTACTGCTGTATTTCATCTGGAAGTCATGTCATGGACATTTTTGCCCTTGCCGATTTCCAGATGTCACAGAATGTGCACCTCTGAGATATCTTAGAGAAGGTGCATACTCCAACTAGAGAGTGGCAGACAACTGTGAGAGCTGATCAGTAGTGCAGACAGTTTTAACTAAAACCATAACTTTAGAATACCCTTTGTTTAATCATGTAAATTTATTCAGTCATAAACTTCCACAACATTGAAAGATATCTGTTGCATCATTTCGTGTTCAAAAAAACTTTTTTGTTGTTGTTTTTTTCTCTGTTAGAGATGCCACAAACTTAAATTGCAACAGAATTTCCCACTCCGTGGACAAAAATCAATTTATTTTGACTCAATAAATTGCCAATATTATGACCATAGACTGGTCATTGTGTTATTGTTATGCAATGCTGTAGAACAAGAAGGGGTAATGTAAAGTGACAAAACAATACCACTCCCACCCCTTCCTTGCATCCTTCCCTCACCTGGTTTCCCCCAGTCCCACTGAATTAGTTCAGCCAAGGCTGACAGGACCCAGAGCCTAACCCAACCTCCTGGAGCTGTGACAGAGGGCATGTTTAAATGCTTTCTGAGCTACTCTACTATTGGTTTTGGCTATTGTTTGTGTATAATATGTCAGGGATGTCAAATTTCCTACTTTAGTAGGATTTCCTACTTTTTGGCTGTCAGTAATTTCTCTGTTGGTCCCAAATCCGGTATTATTTACCGTTAACGTATCTCAGTTTTACTTGTTGCTGGTGTTGCTAAAGAACATACCAGAAACTTTTCCTACTTTTTCATGTAGACAGATTGACATCCCTGATATGTGCATGTTTGTGGGTGTGTTGTTTTGTGCATTTATTTCATAAGAAAAGGAACAAAATAACATTGTATACAAAAGTATAATGCTCCTGTAATGTTTAGAGATTGTCTGTACACATTATTTTTAACTTTGTGATAGTTCTTGAAGTATTTTACCAATCTTATTTAGTCAGCTTTATTCAAATACAATGTAACAGCTTTTTTTATCATACAATTTATTTATTCCAGAAATGGAAAGCTAAGTGGAGGGAAGTAGCTTATATGGCTAATGAATTCCTTATCTTTCCAGTACAACTCACCTATGTCCCAGGCATTATCTGTGTCACCGGGTGTGGCTATGGTAGAATTAAATGCATTTTAGGAGTACTGGAAGCCTGCAGAGGGTTCGAATAATGTTTACCTGTTGTTATATTCTGATTCTGGTCTGTATTATGTTCCAAATTGTAGCATTGGACTAATAAGCTTTAATTCACACCTAGCTTCAAGCAACACTTAACAACTGATTTTAACACTGTAGTTCCTCTATCGCTTGTCCATCTCAGATATTCTGAAAAGTACCATAAGTGTTTGATTTTTAAAAATGTTTTTGTTCTTTTATTTCCATCTGTGGTTTGTACTTTATATTTGTACTTTATACATTGTATTAGTGAGAGAGTGAGAGGACGAGTACAGGAGTATTATTGATTATGATATAATCATCCATTGTGCTATCCCTCTTTTCTGTATTAAAAAATCTTTCATAACAACTAGCTCATTTCTTTGTTTTTCATGAAAAGAACTGAATGTTTGTTCATTCCGCTTATATCCTGATGAAATCTTTCAGATTCCTGTTGTTGCATTGAGTATGTGGCATTACTTAGTAGATGCTAAGGTAGGGATATGAATCCCAGGTAGAGGTTGGAAGCAGGAGAAAATTTACGTGTATTAGTAAACTTAACTGGTGGCCTTAATAAATTTATAAGGCCACCGGTTAAAACAGCTTCTTATGATCACCAAGATGAGAGGTTGAGGATCTCCATCTCTCTCTCTTTCATACACAGAGAGAGAGAGAGAGAGAGAGAGTAGTAATCAGTCTGATAGCGTGTACACTGCATACAGAGAAGAACAAAGAAGAAAAAAAGAGAAACAAGACAAAATGACCAACTTCAAATGTTTTAACCTGTATTTTTCATAGTAATGCTTTCTCTCACCACCACCCCCCCTCTCTCTCTCTCTTTCTCTCTCTCTCTCTCCCTTTGGTAGACTGACTCCCACAGGGGCCCGGGGGATATAAGTAGGTTCTTTGCTCTCACCTGCAGGCGATGAAAGCCCGCCATCGGTGGAGTGTCCCCCATGGAATGCCATTCTTGACGTTCCACGAGTGACATCTCTTCTCTCTCTCTGTCTCTCTCTCCTTGCTTCTGCCTTCTATCACGCCCTCTCTCCTACTTGACGTGTAAACGTTTCAAACCGTGTTTGGCACAATATAGCCGTGATCGTGCTGATGTGTGTCACAGGTCAGTAAACACCAACACCAATAGCACATTCACTGAAGCACGCGCAAAAAAAAAAAAAAAGACTACAGCCCGTTATTGAACTTTGAAAAAATGCGAATTATGGTCTGTTGTTCTGTTAATCCGAGAAGGAGGAGAAAGAAAGAGAATGTGAAAGGGAAGAATGATGAGAGAAAAAAAAAAAAAAGAAGAAGAGGACGGGAAGAGGTGAGCAAATATCAGATAGACATTGAGGAAGATGAGAGAGGGACGTGAAATAGATGTGAATTAAAAGAAATGAAGAATACGAGTGAACAATTGTAACACACACAGTAACAAACAAACAAACAAAAAAAAAGATGTTGTAAATAAGACAGTTATAAATAAACAAAAGCAAGAATAAGAAAAAGTAGAGCAAGAAGGGAAGGCAGTCCCGGGCAAGTGTGAGTAGAAGGAAAATATGGTACCGGAAAACAAGAGAAAGAACTACTCGTGGGAGTAAAATTCAAAAGAAAGAGAAGAGGAAAGAAGAAGGAGGGGGAACTGAGGTTTGAGGGAAAATCCGAAAAAGAAGATGGAGGAAGAAGAAAGAGACGGCAAAGAAAGATTTGGGCTCACTAAAATTATATAATTGGCTCTGTCGTATCTTCTCTTTGTTTGGACGCAGAACTGCATTACATTATTTCCAGGTCAGAGATTCCACCGTTCTGACAGAGCTGGACCAGTTAGCCTACAAATTACAGATTTCGAGTACAACACTCGGCCACCCGTGAATAAAGAAAGCCATGCGCAGCTTCTACGAGTGTTTGGTTGCCACAGACGCCAAGAGAACGCACCTTCCTTATCCTTGTTTGCCTTGACCTATGACCCTCGCGTTCTCACGCGCAATGTCTGGATTGGCTCCGAGGGCAGTGATGCGAACTTGCAGAGGAGTGTATGTATGTACTCGTCTATGTGCACGTGTAATCGGGCATGAATGGGTCAGCAGCTTCATTCTCTTTCTTGTGACTTGCTCGTGGCCGTTGCAACTTTGCTCAAGGCAAAGATAAGAGCGCGTGTGCATTCAAAAGAGATGGCTTTTTTAAAACGCTGTGCTGGCTGCGTTTTTATTATTTATTTGGCAGCTTTTCTGACTGTATCAGCTGAAGATCCTTCGTTTGACAACTTCAAAACGTTTGAGAATTTTGCCAGTTTCAATGATCTGCCTACCGCGAATGTGAGTATGCATGTTAGATTACATTGGTCTGCTATATAGGTCTGAAATCTTTGTATGAATTGTGCCAGCTAGTCTGTGTTCAACATGGTTTGGTCAAATCACAAATTCTAGACTGGACGTATGTGGGCAAAAAATGTGCATGAATTATCATTATGTTAAAATATCATAACTTGTTCATAGCCCCCCCCCCCCCCCCATGCATTCCCTCTTTCCTACATCTTCTCTTCGACCCCTCTCAGAGACGCGGTATGGACTATTTTTTATTTATTTTTTCTCTCTTTTCATTTTATGAATATGCCATGTCATAAGTGAACGTGGGAAAAGGCCCAACTTTCATGTACATATATGTACAAGTATGTACATGTGTATTTGAAAGAGAACAGTTACCGGAACGTCTTGATATTTGTAGACTGAAGCAAATTCTACAGGAAGTGA
Source organism: Peronia verruculata (assembly GCA_038406235.1). Taxonomy (NCBI): domain Eukaryota; kingdom Metazoa; phylum Mollusca; class Gastropoda; order Systellommatophora; family Onchidiidae; genus Peronia; species Peronia verruculata. Next base: position 9,283 of record JBCAUA010487831.1, on the reverse strand, counting down.
ATGTCTATTAAAAATACCAGTGTCTCTCTTTACTTCTTATTTAAATACGTTGTTATGGAAATCCTTATCAGTGTTGCACTGCCTTCAAGACTGTGATGTGAAAATAGGCGCACAATGAGCCTCAGTGTCTGTGTATCTGTATTTGGACTCTTGCGATCAATTCTCCTGAGAAGACCAGAACCATTTAAATTGTATTTTGCAGCGATTGATTGGTTGACGTTGTTGTCAGTGAGCAAATGCATTGAACAATATTATCAGTATTTTAACTTTATCATAGGAGAAAAGGCATAAAATAAACTGAACATTTGAACCGCAATGACCTGGGACTTTTCGGCCACCTGTATTTTTCAAGCCTATCCTTCGTAAAGAAATCTCCAAATTTTGTGCAGTTTGAACTCCTTAGCTGAAAATCTGTAACCACGAAACACTTCTTTTTCCCCCCTGCCAACCGCAGAGTTTGGTTTATGCTGCTTTCGAGACTTCTGATCCCGACGGTGAAGTCGATAATACATATATAAGTATTAATGGCTATTATGTTCACAGATATTGAGGGAGGGGGGGGGGGGGGGCTCTCTGAGTGTGCGAACACGATTTACTTACTGCCTACAGTGGCTTGGCTTGATTTAAAGGAAATACATTCGCTAACATCATAATAATACTCGATATACACTTTTCATTAACCATTAATTTTTCTTCACTCTCGGATCTTGTGATTTTCTTCTAACAGTCTCTCTACGTAAAGAGTTGACCTAATCATGTGCATGTGAATGACAGTCTTTGTGACCTATAATTTTCTTAGAAGGTCTATGGGATTTCTCTTGTCTAATCCACGAAATATATGTCAACATTATTATGTAACAATTTACATATCATTATTAAAAATCCAGTTGAAGAAAGTTCCAATATTTTTTGTCTCACAGAAATCCCGAAGGTTTTCTCTTGCTGTGGTAGACAACATAATACATGCACACATAATGTAGGCCTATACAAGAGTAGGTACTAATATTACAAGCCTAATAATTAGTCCTAGCCTATACAATTAACTAGCCTGTAAGAACAGTGTCGATATTAAAGCTCAAGTCTGTTAGTGACATTGCTTTTTCAACTATTCCGCCAGATGAAAATTAAAACAAACAAACAAACAAACAAACACATATAAATGCTTGAAGTATAAGCTAATTTCAAGACTTGACTATTTGATCTTTACGCTGGATGTATTAATCATAGGATCCTTACAGCTCTCTGAGGATGTCCCCCACCCCCTTCTCTCTCTCTCTCTCTCTCCCTCTCTCTCTCTCTGTCTCTCTCTCTCTTAGTGAAGAAATAGGGGTAGTGGTTTTCTATTATTGTGGTTGTGATCGTGTTCCGTACATGATCAATATAATTATTTTTACTGGTATAAAAGCCATTTTCTGACTCCGGTACTTCTTGCAGAGCTCCATTCCATTCGGAAAAGTAGGTGAAGAAGAGGTCGCATTTTATGAATTCGAGGATGGAGAAGGAATTCCCGCCAACACTGGCAGCTTTGTGTTCTGGCCTGGCCAAAATCCGGACTTCACGGAAGAGAGTAAGATATTATTGCTGGTGTTACCCCATAGCCCAGCTAGATCCATCTTGAACTTGGTGGTGTTAGTTTGAAACATGTTAAATCAATCGCTGTCTGCTGAATAATTTAACTTTTATTTGGTGCGATATGTCATTTAAAAAAAAAATCATTATCAGCAATTTTGAAAAATGATGACGGTGTCTTTATAAATGAAGTCACTGTTTAGCTCAATGAGGTTAATATAACTTGATAACATTAATTATGGTAGGCTGCAGTTTGATGATGTGATTCTTTTGCTTGACCATTAGCTTTCTCAATTTGAGGATGGCACCTCTAGATTTACAACAGTGCACTTTTGTTTGTTGAATCATCCTCTCTCTCTATCTCTTTCGTTGTTGTTGTTGTGTTTTACTCTTATTAGCCTGTTTGCGCCTTAATTTTATCATGATCATTATTATTTAATTTATAGAAACTACATAGAATAGCGATATATGTAATTGCCGACCCCAGATTAGTGTGCACATTGGAAGTCAAAGTTTGTAAATAAATTTCTGTATATCTAATAACAAAAAATTGTCTTACAAGTGTAATACATAGATCTATATATATATAAATAATAACATGCACCAGTCAAATTTTTACCGATTTGCAGGAGATTCGCGGATTTCCTGAATTATACAATTTGATAATTACATGTAGTTGGACAACTATTAAAATTTAGTGATGTTCTTTTTCTTTCTTTTTTTTTCTGGGACAAAACGAGAGTGTGAAAGAGAACAGCATTATTTTGTTGGAATAGAGGTAAAGGACTGGAATGTATGAAGAGGTGCTAAGAGAATAAGGGAACAGAGAGGAGGAAATGAGAAAGACTGTTAAGAAGAAAAGTAACTAAAAGGAGTGAAACATTTCTGACCAAGAAGTCGTTCAAACCATCATCATTATCTCACTGATATCAGCCTGAGATTAAAAATGACGAAGAAATTATGTCTGTGGAAAAAAATAGCGTTTAGTAGGTCAATACGTCATATTATGGAAAGGTTGGAGATGGTTCATGATCTGTCACCTGAGCTATTGCCCTATTTATACCAAATGATTTGTTGACAGATGATAACACCGTCGATAACATCCACCCTCACCTGGCTGATTGTGATGAGGCAGATAATCCGTGTGAACAGGTGAGAACTGCAGTCACTTTACGTCATCATTACTGATATCACTGTCCCAATGCACTGTCCTAATAATATTACATTGCTAGTGTTTCACTACTGACCTTGTATTAGCACTATCAAGCTCTGAGCTGTCATCGCTACCCTTATCATTCTATGTCAGCATAGGGAATATCGAAATGAAGATATGCAGCCGCTTACTATTTTAATATGTTAGTGCAGAGACATCAACAAAACAAGGGATAACCTTCAGATGCATGATTCCTTACCATGAAAACAAAACCACAATCATCATCACCGTCACAACCGTTGTATGCCCATAATCCCAAATCTCATGGCTGGTAGCCTTGAGAAGCTACAATGCTATGTCAATGGAAAAGGCAAGACATTGCAAATGTGAGGTATTGCAAGTTCAATATTCCCATTCATATACATTGTATCTTTGATCTACTTTTCAAATATTTGCAGATAGTATGATCTTAGAAGTAAGTAGGCCTGATTGACACAGCAAGTCAAATTTCGTCTGAACATCAGTGCATGTGAATAAAGCCTATGCTAAAAGTCAATTCTGCTCTATCATAATACAAAAGTGCCGTAGCAGGATGAAAGTGCATAATCTTTATTTTATACGTTTATATCTCGATTTAGAGGACAAAAGTTCGATTGCATGTTTATTAAAGTCAACATTCCTACAGTAGTTCAAGATAAACCTTATTTTCATTTCTTTTTTGTTTGATATACTCTGTGGCACACAGATCTGCTATCTCATTGGTATAGACACCAAGATTTGTGACTGCCACCCAGGCTATGCCTTGATGCCAGATGCTCAAAGCTGCAGAGGTCTGGTATCTTTGTTTTGATCTTCATTTGCTGATCATTCAATAACATTTTACTATTTCCATGTTTGAGTTCTTGTTATTGATGTACAGATAGCTGGATGTCTAAAGAAGTGGGAAAGAAGATAAAACCTGGTACATGTAGCCTTCATCCACAAGAGCTGATTTCTAAAAAAAAAAGAAATATTGAACAATTCACTTGTTGAAAGATGTCTTTGTATTAAGATTAACGTCAGTGACAGTGAATTTTTTAATTGACATGAAATTGAACACTTATCCAACCTGTTTTTGACATTTTCCCAACGCAGGCGTAACAGCTGGTGAATATATTCTAGTACATGTAATATGATGCAATGCAAGATGTTAGATATCTGTAAAGATTCCATAGTCTCCCTTGGAGAAATTGTAGTAATTTGATATGTAACACGCCAGTGTAATTGATTCAACTGTATCATTTTCTTTGTGGTTATAATTATTATTCATGTGAAAACAATAAATTATAGAGAATAGAGATACTATAGCAAAATCTTAATTGTCATGAATACATGTGCTAACTTCTGACATTGACATAGTCTCGGTATTCCAGATCTGGATGAGTGTTCACTGGGTCTGTGTGGTGAGCATGGCCTGTGTGTCAACACCCCTGGCTCCTTTGTTTGTACCTGTGACACAGGCTTTGTCCCAGAGGCTGACGGATTTTGTAATGGTACGATTGGTGTATATATATATATACTAGCAAGGTCTCCAGTTCTACGAACGGGAAATATAGATAAAAATGATAAATTGACATTGACCATTGTCTATGAAAAATGGTAAAATATAAGACTTAGCTATCTCTGATCTTTGCACTGCCTTTATTTAGAATCTAGATTCTACCTGCTAAGAGAATCTGAATCATATAATCTACACCACAATTATAAAGCCAGGAAGAATTTTTACAGCTACACTATAATAACACAGTCATACACACAAATACTTAACACAGTAATGGCACACACAAATTCTTAACACAGTGATGGGCCTGTTTGCAAATCATGAGTGAACATAAATTACAGTCAACTGAGTATTATTTACACACACACACACATGGCGGAAAAAATGAATGATAGTTCGGCATTAAAAAAATAAATGAAAAAAACTCGGTAAATTCAATCAAAATAAAGAGTAGCATATAACACAGCTGGGTATCAATTGCCCTCGTCTGCAATTTTATTTGAATTTAAATGCCTGCCGATTCCGACTTTATTGGACAATTAGATAAGTGATAAGGGCCACCCCCCCCGGATCGCTCTTATTATATAGATTATATGTCTTGCAGCCAGTCAAAATGAGACGTCAATTTTTCACCATATGGAGTTTATGGCATCAAGTGGAAGCTTATTTCATACCCTTTCAGATAGTGAATAAAATTTTGAGCTAGTTTTACTCTAGCCAGAGATATTGCAGTTTAAAGAGACAAGCCGGGACCCCCCAGCAATGACTCGGATTCTGAGAAAATCGAGTTTGATTCAATGGTCTAACACATAAATGTACCAACTTTCCTCCCATTAACACCTGATTTTAATGAGGAAATATTTATGAATCGAGGGTGAGATCCATGTTATCATGTTCAGAGATGAATGTACTTTTGACTTTTGCAATAAAAAAAAAAAAAAGTTTATGTTTGACCCCCTTCATCATATTCAAAGCCTGATTTCTTGGTTCTAGCCCAGTGACTTATGTCTCATTTCGACTGCCCGCGAGACATATACATATGTTGTATGTTCATTTTCATACACTGTTAAAGATCAGTGACATCTTTGGGCTCTAACTAATATATGAGTTGTTGCAGAGTTTGTTTGCTTTGTTTGATCTATGACGGGATTTAATGCTATATCAGCATGATTATGGCTGTATTGTGCCATGCTATATCAGCATGGTTATGGCTGTATTGTGCCATGCTATATCAGCATGGTTATGGCTGTATTGTGCCATGCTATATCAGCTTGATTATGGCTATATTGTGCCATGCTATATCAGCATGGTTATGGCTATATTGTGCCATGTTATATCAGCATGGTTATGGCTATATTGTGCCATGCTATATCAGCATGATTATGGCTATATTGTGCCATCACAGTGGGATACGTTTATATGTCAAAAAGATTGATCCAAGTATATAAAAAGCATAATACCATATAGGTGATAAATTTAAAATTTGTAAACAGAATATCAAAACATGTATATTAATTTGGATAATAAAAGATTGTGTGGTGAAACTAAAAAAAGATGGATATTGGCAAACATGTGGCTCGCTGTAAGGCTCACCACCTGCTTTCCAAGACTAACGTAAACTGAAGATTTTGTGCTCTACATCCAAGTATAATCTCATCCGAAACAAGGGATTCAATGCCATTCTAGGCTTATTGATGAACTGATCCTCATGTTTGCATGTGATGGTCATACAATACTTGTAAACTGAGGCATCACAGTGCTGGTGGATCTTGGGAAGAATCTCTATCATATCAATGATAATGAAAATAATATGCAGATACAAGAACAAATTCGACCATTTTTCATATAAGTAATTGCAATGAAAGTAGATGGCAAATCAAATATGGATAAGAAATATTTTGCACAAACAAGGCAAATTAATGCAAATAATGTACTGTTTCTGAAGCCGATGACACAGAAGTACTCATACTAAATAACGAAATAAATTAATAACTGCTAAATTGAACGACTCCAACAGTGGTCATTAGGGCCAGCATCATAAAATAATATAGCTAAAAAACTAAAGAAAATAGAAAGAGTCATGTGATGGATCTTTCCCAGCTAGCTTCCAGTGTCAGAAAATAGTTAGAAATCCCTTAACCAAACTTGACTCTCTCAACTTGTCTGAGGTTTGATCAATGTTCTATGGTCAGTCTTTTCCAGCCACTGTTTCAACTTTTTGGATACCTACAAAAGACTGCCTACACAAATCACTGGTCTGTTGGGCATAGCAGCGAAAGTTTTTGACAAAAAGGGAAGTGCATCACAGTAACAAATCATGTGCACACATGAGAGGTCATATGCATATTCATGTAGCTATTTACAGTGCGGGGTCAGGAGAGATCGAGTACATTCCAGTGTGTTCCCAGCCTGACCTTATATGCGTGTGTGCTATAGCACGTGACATACCAGTCATGCCAAGAAAGCACTAGAAGGAAGCTTCTTGATGGCTAATGTGTGTATAAATACAGAGCCCAGTCAGTGAGAGGGATGGGTGTCTAGAGTACTAGTGTACTTAAGTTCATCTAGTACAATACGCTCGAGCATTAGACAGTAGCTGCCTTAAGCGTGTTCTGCGCCTGTACTTTATTGTATATACTGTGTAATATAGCCGATCAACTGGATTAAATTCTGTGTTATTATTTGACTTGGAGGACTCTTGTTTTCATTTCTCCACTATTGTGCAAGTCTCGTCCACATCCACCGCCTGATTGCCACTTATAAGTCACGACCACATCTACTCAACACCAAGAACTCGTGACACACAGAAAGGGACCATTGCCTGGGGATCATGGATCATGTGCACATAGGTCTTGTGACCAGGGCAAATGAGTCGTAAGTCTATCAGGGAGACTTCAAGTAACGGCTGTTTTCAACTTTTTTCTGACCGAGATACCAAAATTTTTTAATTGTTATCCACAAAACAAAAATTCAATCTTTCTATCCTGAAGAGAAAAATTTGGTATCTGAGTTGGAAAATAGCTAAAAAACAAAAGGCCATAACTTGCGATCGCCCGGAGCAACTTGTAACTCATTTGCTCTGAGCACAAGACATGATTATAATAACACTAAACCTAAGAGTGATGGATCAGTTGACACTCACGCTTCCAGTTTGCCAGTATGGGGCCACAACTCCTACTGTGATCAAAATGGAGGAAATTACTAGCCCCGCAAAAGCAACTCGCTGAGCTGTTCCATATTTTGCTTGTCCTGAGGGCACCATGGTAGGCACTTGCTGTGGCTGTCCTGTATAAACCTGAAAGAATATTAAAAAAGGAGGGGGAGATAAAATCTAATGAATGGAAACTGGAACTCTCAACTGAGAATCATCTTTAGCACTTCACTGCTATGCCAATGTTGCAAGAACAATAATGTGCTAAACACATTCTCAAGTCCATTGTTACCCCTAACCAGCACTCTGTCCCATCTACTGTGTCCGAGTCACTCAGTACCCATGCTCTATTTTCCCACAAACAAACAGAAGCACTGACTGTTATTACATCAACAAGCAGACTATACATCTGCCACTACATCTACTAATCATCATCTTGTTGTGTCTATCAAAAGATGTTGTATATTGATGTGAACATTTGGCCAGTAGTCAGAATACTGAATTAATCATGAAAGAAGGGGTGGCTGGTGACCAGCTGACTGTGAACATACTATAATTATAAATTTTGCACATATAAGAGATCAATAGTTGAACATACTTTGTATCATGGGTAGCAGTAAAAAGCTTCAACTGTTATGTGTCGGAGAGATCATCTTTCAAAGATCTGGTCCAAACTTTTCCAGAACAAAAAAAAAAAAAGCAAGTGTTCATTATTTTATAACTCCCCTTTAACTGTTCTCCTCGTTCCTCTGTATTTCATTCTTGCTCTTCTCATTTGTTGCTGGTGTTTAGCCATGTAATCAAGCTTTCATTATGTAGGAAATTGAATGAAACTGTTAAGAAAGTAATGGGTATATAATAATATTGACACTGTATTGTTTGTTTGTTTGTGTTGTGGGGTTTAATGGCACATGAGTATGATCACGGCTAGGCTATGTTGTGAAAAACTAGGAAAGAGAGCTGGACATAAGACATGAGCAAGGAGAGAGAAGAGATGTCACTCCTGCAACATTAAGGATGGCCTCCCATGGGAACATCCCACCAATGACAGGCTTTCACTGCCTGAAGGTGGGAATAGAGAACCTACTTATATACACCTTTGGCCCCCACAGGGGAACGCTGACACTGCGTATAAAAATAAGCCTGTATATCAATTCAGGGTGCACCCACTTTATAATCAAATGAAATATTCCAAAAGAAATGGGTGAATGTTGCATGAAAGTCATGAACATTACAGAGATTTATTTCTGCCATATCAAGTTGAAAACAATGTTTCTTCAGTCTCCCCAGTATGTTCTGATACAACCTAAGATATTGTTATCTATATGAGAGTGGGACAGAAGGTCGTAACCCTCTGTCCACTGAGCACATTCAGCATTTTTCTTTTACATGAAGATATTTTCCTTTCTATCCTTCACGTGGTTTTTAATGTATCTTATTTAAATCTTGTGTCAAAAGGCGAACCTATTTGACTAAAGATACAAAGCAACCAAATTTTATATTTATAAACTCTGTGAAAGTATTGCTGGTGATGATGTAAACAAACAAAGAGGTAGGAAAACTCCTCGGGTGGAGCGAGACAAGTGACAGTCTTCAACAAGAACACAAACTTAGTTCTGTTACTCTCATGCATGTCAGTGTATAAATTACTTTACTACTCATCAGCAGTGAATGAGGAACCTTCCTTCTGAGAACAAACAAAATTTATCTTTCTTTTATCTTATAATATACTAGCAAGATCTCCCGTTCTAAGAACGGGGGATATAGATAAAAATAATAAACTGACGTTGACAATTGTCTGTGAAAAATGGTAAAATATAAGACTTATCTATCTCTGATATTTGCACTGCCTATATCTAGAATCTAGATT
>JBCAUA010487830.1:0-32587 GCA_038406235.1 Peronia verruculata | reverse complement strand
CTCTGTCCCCATATTTTTTCTTATGGGAACGAGGAATAGAGAAGTGGTTAAGACTCTTAGATCTCAAATTTCTGGATGGTACATAAGGGCATAGTAGATCTGCTAGATAAGCTGGCGCGGTAGACTTCTGAAGTCGAAAACAGAAAGTTGCCACCTTGTATTGAATCCTGGCTTTTAAAGGCAACCAATGCAAGGATCTGAGTAAAGGAGTGCTGTGGTGGTACCTTGAGGTTCTAAAGGCTAAGCGCGCTGCATTGTTCTGTACCCTTTGAAGTTTAACAAGCTTATCGTCCTGCAGCCCTGTTAGAGGAGAATTGCAATAATCTAAATGCGACAGTATAAAGGCGGAAAGGACTGTTTTCATAGCTGTATCATTGAAATACGGTGCTAGATGACTTATTTTTCTCAGTTCAGCATGGCATGTTCTAATCAACGATTAATCTGATATTCCATAGATAATGTCTTATCTAAAATAACACCAAGATTTCTAGCCTTGACAGAGAAAACGATTTCAGTCACCCACTGAAATGACTGTCAAGGACATAGAGTTCAATTTCCCCTCAGTGGACCATGCGATTATGTCAGTTTTGTCATCATTTAGTTTTAGTTTATTCATTTGCATCCAGACCTGTAGAAGGGAGCAGTTGAAGCAAAAGTTACTGTGAGTTCATTACGTTTGTCAGATTTACTCACTCAGTAATGAGAGCTTGCCAAAAAAAGGTACATTTTAGGACCTGGATTTGAAAGTACAAATTGAAAATTTGATTTGTGTTTTGTATTATAACCCTCTGATATTCAGTATCAAACATTGCACCATCTCCCTCTTGTTTGTCAGGCGAAGGAAAAAGAAGATCGTTATCTCAAGCGGCAACAGCGGAGAGCTGAAATGGAAGCCAAGAGAAAGGAAAGAGAGGAAGAGAAGGCCAGGCTGCGAGAGGAGAGAAAGAAACAAAGAGAAGAAAAACTGTTGGAATCTTTAGAAGAGAACAAATCTCAATCGACAGCAGGTAAGAAATGGATTGTCTCCCTGAAGATGAAATCAAGAAGACATTCAGAAAAAATTGAAGTAATATGAAATTTAAATTTTCCCTCATAACTTCAGAATAGTCAGGTGAATTGAACATATTTTATCATAAATTTTTTTAATATAAAGATATCATTCTTTAGAATCAGAAGGAATTAAATGTCTCTTTATTTGAATTTGGCCCATTCAGAAAGTTCTGCGGCAGATGATCTGAATGTCAGTGTCACCACAGTGGAGGCGGAGTCTCCCAGCAAACAGACGCCGCGTCGGCGTAAGAATAAGGCAGAGATAAAGGAACAGCTTCACCAACAAAAGGTCAGTTACCCTGTCAGCGGACTATTCTGTCTGTGTGTTTGTTAGTTTGTTTTGGGGTTTAATGGCACATCAGCATGATCACAATTATATTGTGCCAAACATGGTAAGATATGTTTACACATTAAGAAGAAGAAAGGAAAGAGAGCGGGACATGAGCCAGGAGATGCAGTCTTTCACCATCTGCAGGTGGGAGCAGAAAACCTACGTATAACATGCATGCACGCACGCATGCATCCACACACACACACACACCATTATGAGGAGTGTGTGTATGCGTGTATTATCCTGCTCACCTTCACACAATGTGGATAGTTCTGATCTCTGACAGAGGCAAGTGACAGGAGCATCTTGTATCTATTTTCTACACCATATTTTTATGATATCAAAAGCTTACCTGAGGAGCCATGTATCCAATTCGTATCATTATGCACCATGTAATTTTTAAACTACGGATCATGTGACGAACAAGAAAAGGAAACAGTTTCATTCCGTGGATGTCACATGCAACCCACTCAAGTCAGTTTGAGTACTTTTTTTATTAGAGAGTAGAAAGAAGTAGTTTTATGTGGGAATCTTTGCAGATTGTTTCCTGCATTTCTATCAGTCAGTTTGACTCAAGATGGTGACACAGAAAATATTTTTAGCTCACCTTGAAGGGAGAAAAAAAACAAAAAAACAAAAACAACGATATTCCTAAATTTCAGACTATGTGGAATGCTTGTGACACCGGTGATTTGTTTTATGTTTCATGTTTTTTGTTGATGCCAGACTCCTGAAATACTTTGATCAAATGTTTGGAGTGGTAGCTTATTCACTTCGTGCTCCTATCCTAATGTCCATTAAGACCAGAGATAACGCTCAGGGTATCGTTTTCATGTGAAGCAGCTCAATCAAAAAAACTATTGTGACCTTTTGCAAATTTTACAGGAGAAAGAAAAACATTTTTTGACTTGAGAAATATTTAGTAGTTAGATTAGTCTTTCTTGGCCATAACTTATGTATCAGTTATAAATCTCTTTGAATGCTTGCTTGATTTGAAAAGGTTGATTTGCCACGAATTGTCACATAGAATAGTTTTCCTCACTGGTGATTTAGTATGTCTCTTCACCATCGAGGTATGAAAATGTACAGTATAGTGTGTCTCAGGCCAGCTTTGTGGATGGATGCAAATAAGATGTGACATGATGAAATCGGGCTGTTGTTGAATTTTGAGCACATGGAGTTAGTAATATCATTGTGAAGATCAGTCATTTCCCTTTCAGTGTGTAAAAAAAAATTCTGTTCTATCTTACGTAGAGGTCAGGATATTGGCAATTGGACAATGGGGATGACCTGTCGCTGCAGCTGAGTTTAGTGAGAAAATGGCTGTTCACTTTTGTAAATCCTTATTCATCCTTATTAGGCCATGCCATTAAATTACAATTTTTGGGCTTATATTCTGTCTGTTTGAGCAGATTTAACTATGAAATGCATTTTTAGATTGATATAGAAGAAAAAAATATTGCATTAAAGTTCATTCACTGTTGAAGAGCATGTGATTTCTCTGGTCACCTCAGTTTGACAAGCATCTGATTTCATCATGTTGCATTTGAAATGGCTTGCAGACAGATTAAGAAGAGCGGGCGAAAGACAGAGCAGTCAACTCTGTATTGTCAGAATTTGTGAAAAAATTCAGTGTCAGTAATCTGCTGTTATCTCCCTTTCTCTCATTCTCTCTCTTGTTTTCGACAGGTGATGGAGAGGAAAGCGGCTTTGCGGCGGCAGAGAACTCGTAATCGCAAATATGCTTCTGATGAGTTTACGTCCATTTTCTCGGAGAAGAAAACATTGAGCCAGAGCTACACAGAGCCAGTGGTGGAAGCTGCAGAGATTGTGACCTTTGACGGGTCGGTGGAAGTGGTGGAACTCACTGTGGATCAGGTATTGCATCAAGTTTTGCGGTTTTTGAATGGAATTGCTTTTGCAGATATTTGAAAGTCAATCATGTGAGGAAATGTAAACTGTTTAGATAACCTGCAGCTTCATAGTTAGATAGATATGAAGCAAAAAAAGGAAATAGAAAGTTCATTTATAATTCTAACTGAATAAAGTATTACATTTCCAGGTTCAGTGAGAAAGTGCAGTTTCTTTTTTTCTTCTTATTTCTTGTTGTGTTGTCTTGAACTTGAAAGATAGATGAATAACCACAGCAGCAGACAATCAAATGAACAAACAAAACACACCAGTTGACAGCTGTTGAAAATTATCCTTTTTTCAGTGCCTCGTTTGAAATCTTTTTCAGTCTACAATGTAATTTTGTCATCTATGTTTGCTCATTTGAATATGAATATTTGAACTGACATATGAAGCAACATCACTTCAACATAACAAAGCGTTACATTATATGTTGATATTGACATTTACTTTGATGATAACCCATTGATTATCTGATTGTGTGCTGTGTGATACAGGAATGTGTGGTTGAGACAGTGGGTGAGGAAGTAGAAACTTCAGAGCTGGGAGCCGAGGAGAGCAAAGGAGACAGTCTGGTGTTACAGTGCCCGTCCCCATATAGCGACATCTCCGACCGATCCATGTCCGACAAGTCCGAGGAGGAAGAAGAGAGGCCCTCGCTGGTGGAAATGGAAGAAGTATCGTCAGATGAAGATTTGGACACAGAGGAGGCAGCAGGTGAGACTGAGCTTCTCTGTGGCTGTTTTGTAGTTGTTGTTGTTGATGTTTGGTTAATCTAATCAAAGACTAAGAGATCATATTTTGCTGAGAGACTCAAAGATTGGGGAAAGTTGCTATCCTAGCCCTGATAAAGATCTGCAAAAACGAGCAAGATTGTGGCATCACTGATATGTCGTTTAGAAATAAGCACTGGCAGTGAATAATTTTTAAGCATTTCAGTTTGATGCCTGTGTCAAATCCATGACAAATGAGACCTGACACAGTGAAATCAGATTCTCGTCAAACTGAGGTGACTGGAGAAATCACCTGTTTAATGTCAGTGAATGAATTTATGACAGAATTTTTTCTTCACAGACCCCTTCTATATCAATCTAAAGATGCATTTGAGAATTAGATTTGCTGGTTTAGTATAAGTCCAAAAATTGTAATTCAGTGGCATTGTCTAAAAATGACTAATAAGGATCCACCAAAGAGATTGATCATTTTTTACTAAATTCAGCTGCAGCAACAGGTCACCCTCATCGTCATTAACTGCCAATATCTTAACTTTTACTGAAGGTGGAACAAAATTTTTTTCATATACAGAAAGGGAAATGAATAATTGTGACAGTGATACCAATAACTCCATGTGCTCCAAATTTGATGAGACTCTGATTTCATTGTGTCGTATCTCATAGTTTATGATATTGTTGCTGGATAATTTATGTACCACAAAAATCATCACGCAGTTGCCATGGAATCAGGTCTACTTTACTTTAAATGTCACCCAGTTCAGCCTATACATAATATGTGCTGAGGATCTGTAGATATGCAAATGGCAACATCCAGCTTTCTGACACTGATCGTCACCCCACATCGATGATTATTATGAAAACTGGAATCTTAGCTCAGAACATTTTATAATTTGAAATGAACAGCGAGATGTGACAGAGGCAGTTGAGACAGACTTCAAATCTATGACATAAAGAAGTTTGTAGTCAACATCTTCTGATTTATATGCATGGAATTTAGAGTTAAAATATTTCCTCTTAATTCATCCAATAAAAACAGAAGATGAGCCCGGTAAAGTCCTGTCGTCCTCCATGCCAACCTCAGACTCGGAGATGGGCACGGCACAGGAAGAGGATAGAGAAAAGTCAGTGCGGGAGACAGGTGGCGACAGTGTCAGACTAAGTCGAACCAAGTCGGACTTGAGCTTGGAGGAGGAAGACAGCAAGCCAGAAAAGGAGATCAATATGCTCAACAGGTAAGCAAAACCTAGGGTCATGTTGCTTCATGGGCCAACAAGATAGACCATTGTGAAACACTTATCTTTTCAAAGATGTGAATTCCAACAGAAGTTGCATCTCTTTGATTTTGTTTTGTGTTTTTTGTTTGCCCAAAATCTATGGCTTTTTGAACTGACACATGTCCGCACAAACCTGTCTGTATGTAACGATTTTAATAAGGTTCGTAATGCAAAGAATGACAATTATCATTCATCATTTGAGTCGACACTCTGGCAAAGTTGTCAAGATTTGTTGTCACAGTGCAATATTTGTGAGAAATGCTTCGGTCAGTGGCTGATTATGACAAGGTTAGCAAATTTGGGTTGCATCAATATATGTTTGGCGTAGAGTATGGGAGGCAACTGTTACAAATTGACCTCAGAACGGTGTTAACACTATCACCTGCCAAGATGCTTTCTGGGATTTCTTAATGTTATCAGCAGTGGTCATGTTGTAAAAAAATGTATGCAAATATTGTTTCAGATTGTTACAAAATTCTCTCCGTTTATCACGCAGGGCATCTCCTACCTACTATGACAAAAACGATCAGTCCACAGCCCCTCCTAGCCATAGACGAGAGGCCACACCCCCTCCGCTTCCATCCTCCACCTCAGAGGCCAGGTAAGCAGAGTTCAGTGGTGCATGAAATAAACAGAGGGGTCTTTAATGTGGATTGTTAGATAACAGATGTATGTTTTAGGGAATAACGTTGTAAGTTGTAGTTTCTCCTAGCCTACTCATTGTACAATCTAGCTGATGTGGTACATCTGTCATGACATTATACCTGTCCTGTCACTGTTTGACATATGGCTGATCTCTCTTTAAATTTGCCAAATTTTGTGACCAATGTTCACAGACAATTCTGTAATAGGGGAAATTTATTCAGGTCAGGGTGTGGACAGTCCTCTCTGCTGTGTGAGGGTTGAGTTTACTGAAATAATTTAGAGTGCAATAGAAGTTGGTTCTACCATCAGCAGTACACTTGTTGAGTCTCAGCAATTGTCTTGAATTTGCCTTCTGATGGAATTTGGACAATTCTTCTACAAATGCTTACTTAACATCAGCTGTGACTCATTGAAGTCTCTTTTTTAGGGCAAGTAAAGTTTGTGTTATGTGATTCTTTTTTTTTTTATCATATCTGATTGTTACAACTTTGCTCCTCCCTCAGATCTCCAGGTGCTCCATCGTCCAGTGTGTCTGACACAGATGACCAGCCGTCACAGCCTGGCAGTGCGGGATTCAGCAGGCAAGTGTCTCAGTCTGAGGGAATGGTGGAGATCAGCAATGAAGGAGTGGAAGATTCCACTGGAGACAAAGGGGAGGCAGGTAGTCCCAAAGAGACTGTGGATGTAATGGGCAGCTTAGAGC
This sequence comes from Peronia verruculata, assembly GCA_038406235.1. Classification (NCBI taxonomy): domain Eukaryota; kingdom Metazoa; phylum Mollusca; class Gastropoda; order Systellommatophora; family Onchidiidae; genus Peronia; species Peronia verruculata. The sequence continues at coordinate 25,939 of JBCAUA010487830.1, read as the reverse complement.
TGGAACCTGTGTCAGATGAAGAATCGCCTCTGGATGATCTTTCCCCTGATGAGGCAGCATCTGAGGGTGAGGAAGAGGAAGCCGAGGACAAAAGTGCAGACAAAGATGCTACAACAGCATCAGCGTTTACTGCTGGGAGTGCTGTTGCCACTGTAACGGAGGTAACTAAAGCCAAAGCTGCTTCCAACGATGAAGAAGCCTCTGATGAAGGAGAAATAAAAAGTGACTCCGATGAGGCAGAGGAGATGACGACCACAGACAGAGTTATTAAGAAGACACCTATTGAATTGGTTGACTTTGGGGAAGCAGAGAAGAGAGCGCGAGGGAGTCGTTCGTACTTCACAGAGCCCCAGCCAGAACGCAGGAATACCAGGGGTGTGACCGTGTCCACGGTTCCGACCACTTCCTACAGAGGGGGCTACAGCAACTGGTCGCAGGCAGCAGAGTAAGTTATCTCTTTATCATCATCATCTTTCTTCTTGTTTTTGACTTTTTTTTTATACCACAACCATTCAGTTGGCATCACACTGTATCCTGAGATTTCAAGAAATCCTTCTTGATGGAACAGGCAGTTTTACAACTAAGTCATGGCATGTCGTAAATTGGTATTTTCTGTGACAGGTCGCTGTTAAAAGTAACTGAGTTACATTGTCCATTAAAAATTATTTGAGTTTAATGTCGTATCTCGGTAAGGAGTATAATGGTTTCTTGTTCTAGTTTTGTCTTTTTTTCCTTTGAAATGTTTTGTTTTGAATATCCTTAGTACAAGGAAAAAAGTTAGAGACCAGCACAAATGCTCTGCTGTCAGTCTAAGATGTTCTGTCACAAGTAATTAATGTAAGAGTACAGTCTGTACTGGATATTAAGAATATTCATGTTCTCTCTCTTGTCAGCACTGGCACACACAGTCAATATTCATCAACATCAGCGACCAGATATTCAGCTGCCCATGAGGGAATCTCACCAGCTCGTGTGAAATCGCCCATGGGAGTTCCCTTTGATGGAGGAGAGTCTGAGGCCAGCTCACACAGCCGCTCTTCTGTCCGCCTCAGAGATGATGTTCCACCACCCTACCCTATTGAAGGGATAACTCGCAAACATCGCTCCCCGGTTTCAGACCAGGGTTCGTCTTCTGTATTTAAAGCTCTGTCTCCTCCGTCACCAGTGTCTTCATCCTCATCAGCCTCTTCACGTTCCCGCTCGGCCTCACCCAAACACACCAAATCTCGGTCATCCTCATCTTCATCATCGTCATCCTCATCATCTCATCGTAAGAGAAAGTCCAAAAGAAGGAGAAAGAAGAAGAGCAAGGAAAAGGAAAAATCTGCCCTACAGCACTCTCAGTCTGTGTCCAGCAAACTGTCTGGTGCAGAGAGGACTCTTACCCCTGAGAAGGTGGTAGAACCTGTTCCCTTTCTGCCCAGCGAGCCGCGGGAAAGACATTTGTCTTCCGGTCACGAGTCCATCTCATCTGATGAGTTACCTTACTTCCCAGATGATGAACCACAAGAGCCACCAGCCAAAGTAAAACGCAAACGATCTACCAGCAAAAACTCGGCCTCTTCAGATAAGTCATCCAGTTCTCCCACAACTAAAAAGAGAAGGCGGCGGAACTCGCGGGGCAATGAATCCATCTCTTCAAGTGAGCTGATTTATTCTCCAACCCGGGGAAAGGCTTCAGCTCCATTGTTTGACAATGCCAGGGATGATGATGAAATGAGCATTGAAAGACCTCCGATGTCTCCAGGTCGAAGTTCCATTTCCTCTGGAGAGCTTCCGGATTATCCTGGGGATGAACTTGACCCTGCTTTGTTGCAAGGGTTCTCACCACACCGCCCACCACTCCCTTCAGATCTTCCACCACTGCCAGAAGACACAGATGGATTCCAGCCACCACTTCCGCAAGATTCCCCGCCTCGGTCAATGGCTTATCCTCCACTCCCTCCCACAGACGATGCTATCCCTCCACCTCCCCCTCCCCCACCACCACCTGAGACAGATGAGGAGGACGAAAAAGAGGAAGGTGAGGTGGAAGACACAAACGAAGATTCAGAGGTGAAAATTTCATCTTCAGAGCCAGTACTGAAGACACAAGTTTTATCTACAGAATGTGATACTTCTTTGAATGAATCGGCATTATCAGCGCAATTGTCTGAGGCTAGTGCTATGAAGACCAGCACCCTTATACCCACATCAACGGTCCAGTTTTCATCTGCCACAGAGCTGAACAACACAGATATCCCCACCATACGCACATCACCAGTCAGATTATCATCTGGAATGGAGCTACAAGACAAAGATATTCCTGCTGTCCCCACTTCTCCGGTTCATTCAGTTACTGGAACAGAGGAGGGTCACATTCCAGCCATACCTACATCCCCCGTCCAATCTTCATCTAGAATAGAACCAGACAACGCAGGTATCCCTGCGATACCCACATCCCCTGTCAAATCTACGTCTAGAATAGAACCGGACAACACAGATATCCCGGCGATACCCACATCCCCTGTCAAATCTACATCTAGAATAGAACCAGATAGCATAGATATTCGGACCATACCCACATCCCCTGTCCAGTCCTCATCTAGAACAGAGCTGGACAACACAGATATCCCCTCTATACCCACATCCCCGGTCAAGTCTTCATCTAGAATAGAACCCGACAACACGGATATACCTATATCCAGGACTGAGCCTTTTGCTGGAACAGCATTGGAAAACAAAGATATGCCATCTGTACCCACATCTCTTGTTCATTCATCAACCAGAGCAGAACTGGATGATGCAGACATCCCTGCCATACCGACATCATCTGCACAGCCATCAGAGACAGAATCAAACAGGACAGAGGTCCCTGTCAAGCCATTTTCAAGTGAAAAAGACATGGGTAGCACTGATTGTGCTCAGGCGGTTCCAACAAAAATCGATGAATCCAGAGGAAGTTCAGAAGCTCCTAATGTGCCATTTCCGCCACTTACCACATCTTCCACGCCAGCCGGTGCTGTCTCAGTGACCCAACCGGACAGTCCTGACCACCAGAGTTCACAAGATCTTACTACATCTACTCCGAACTTGCCTCTTGTGACCCAGGCATCTCCCGCACCGCCGCCACAACTCTCGCCGACTTCCATACTAAGCCAGACTTCACCTCAGCCACAGACTCAAACTTTGAAGAAACAGGACCCAGCCACTCCGGAGCCGCCCAGTCTCTCAAAAGAAGGCATCTCTCCAGGCAAACTGCCTGCTGCAGGAAATGACTGTGCTGAGTCGGCCTCTCCGTTACCTCTGCCCAAACTGTCACCACAGGAACAAGTGACGACACAGCCGAGCCGGCGTGATGAACCACCGCCAAAGTTCAACTTGAATCTGTTGGACAGTGGTGACACAGACTCGCAGAGAGAAGTCACGGGGGTCAAGGACAGCAAGTCCACTCTGGTACAAGAGCCAGCGAACAAATGTGAAGAAGCTGATGAAGAAAAAAACACTTGTGGAGAGTTGGATGTCTCTGGTGTTGGTGATGAGAGTCATTCCCATACTGACATTAAGACATTGCCCAAACAAAGGGTCAGTGATGATCCCATGCCCAATACATCTGAGACAGTGTCAGGTGACGGCCAAACAGTTGATGCAGTCACAGGTAGGGAGGCTGTAGGAGAAGAGAAATCACCAGTGCAGTGTGATGAGAAGACTTCAGACACAGTTCATTCAGCAGTGGAATCAAGTTCCACAGCATCTGACAAACATACTGAGGTGCCTGCACTTCAGTCGGAAGAAACAGTGTCACCCTCTGTGTCCTCGACCTCAGGATCATCTGCTGTACTCTCTCAGCCACCAGTAGGCGAGAGCTTGCCAGGCAGCAAACAGGGGGGAGATAACTCTGAGCTCACCCTTCCATCACAGACTGAAACTTCACTCTCCTCTGAAGTCAGGCCCATTTCTCCATCAACTAGATCGGAAGGTCAAGGTTCGATGAATTCTCCCACCACAAGTAATTCATCCGTTGAGGAAAGTGGGCGACGAGGCAGGAAAAGGAAAAATAATGTCACAGACACAGAGCGGTCGTCTCCCCCTGTACCCTCAGCCAGCGCAGGCTCGACCAGACCTGGTACTCGACTGCAGCAGCAGCAAGAACAAGAACTGTCCAAACCACAGACAAGAGGCAGGTCAGGTTCTCTCCCTTCTGGCCGTGACCCTAGGAATAAGAAAGATAGTGACAAAAGTCCACCGCTGAAGAAACAGAAGAAATAGTGATTGTGGTCCTGAATGCAGTTAGACTGTGTGAGATGAGAAAGATAGAAAGAAAAGTCCACTGCTGGAGAAATAACGATTGTGGTTCTGAATGCAGTAGTGTGAGTGAGATGAGAAAGATAGAAAGAAAAGTCCACTGCTGGAGAAATGATTGTGGTTCTGAATGCAGTAGTGTGAGTGAGATGAGAAAGATAGAAAGAAAAGTCCACTGCTGGAGAAATAATGATTGTAGTCCTGATTGCAGTGTGGACTGTGTGAGGTGAGAAAGATAGAGAGAAAAGTCCGCTGTTGAAGAAATAATGATTGTGGTCCTGAATGCAGTGTAGACAGTGTGAGGTGAAAAAGATAGAGAGAAAAGTCCACCACTGAAAAAATAACAATTATTGTGGTTCAGAATGCAGTAGTGTGAGTGAGATGAGAAAGATAGAGAGAACAGTCCACTGCTGAAGAAATAAAGATTGTGGTCCTGATTGGAATGTAGACAGTGTGAGTGTGAAAGATAGAGAGTAGAGAAAAGTCTACCGCCGAAGAAATAATAATTGTAGTCCTGAATGCAGTGTGGACTGTGTGAGGTGAGAAAGATAGAGAGAAAAGTCCACCACTGAAGAAATAATGATTGTGATCCTGAATGCAGTGTGGGCAGTGTGAGTGAATGTAGGGATATGCTTGCCTTGAGGAGACATTATTACATTTAGGTATGAGCCGACAGATGGTGTGTAACTGTGCAACGAATGTGTTCAGGTTGTACAAGTATTTGCTGAAATTTAACATGTCACAATCCAGTCCTACATGTATGCTAGTTGTTGTATGGGTCAGCCAATGCCAAGTGTAGCCTCAAGTTATTGTTGGATAAAAGTAAAAATGATACATGTACATTTTTCAAATGTAGATTAATACGATTTTTTTTTTTTATCTTTTGTGTGAACGATGTTACTCATTTCAGATGAGAGCATTTGACAGCAACAGTTGTAGTAACCTGTAAAATGCAAGACGTGTTTGACATCGAAAGCATGAAAGATTAGAAATTGATTCACAACAAATGTATTTCTTCCATCTGGTATATGCTGTAGCCAAGAAATGATAGAGATCTGTCCTACAGAATAGATAACAGTAATAGGAAAATGTTAGCTACAAATCACTTCTCAAGTGTTGGACTTGAAAGTTAATTTCAGTTTTCCCTAAAACCACCCACTTCACCAGTGACTAGAAGTGACACATCATTTGGAGTTTTCATTACACTGTGATTGTCCTATTCAAAATCAGGTAATTTTATCAACCTCCACTGTTGGCTTTGAAATGCTGAATGAGTACATATTGTAATTTGTATATATACATACATTGTATACATGCATATGAGTTGAGAATGTCTATGTGATTTTCTAGGATTTCTGCTGAAACTCAGTATTAAACAGATTTTTTTTTTTTTTATTCAGTTTTCCTGTTTTAGTAGTTACTTCCCCCCATCTTCTGTAATTCTGTTGTACCACGTTCGTTTTGAGTCAATTTGTTGAGATTTTGTTCATTAAAGCCGATATTGTACTACGACTGTCCTGTGGTGGGACAGACCTGTCCCATCTCACAGCTGAATTTTTAATTTCAGAACAAATACTGCACTAGGACAGGATTTTCCGGAACAGTGTTTGCACTTTGTTGCTTCATATTAGAAAAAATAAACAGAAAAAAAAAAAGTATTAGGTGCATCCTCTAATGACCCAAAGATTACTCGAGGGTCAATTCCACAGGCTTTAAGGTGACCTCCGATGTTACCCTAAAATATTTTTGGCTACTACAGAATGAGCATAAAAAGCTTTGACAATCTATATCTTGTTGGAGTAATTATCACTGTTCAAGACTATAGTTCTGTCAACCAGAAACAACTGAGTGACTGCAGAAGAGAAAAATAACTGACAATCAGAAAGCCAGGTTACAGGCACCACCAAGTCTGGGACATTTTGTCCTAATGCGATAGGTGGCCAAATTTCCCCATCATCTCAAATGATAATATCCTGGGACTGGGACAGTCGTGTCCCACCGATTTTGTAGCAATGCACTACTGCTTGGGATTCAGTGGGACAAGAAATGGCCTGTCCCGATAGGTGTGGTACTTTAAACTGTAGTTCATCATAAGTCTCAAACTTGGATGGATCTGTCCTGGGACAGGTCTGTCGCAGTGTGGTACAGGCCTCAAGCTGAGTCTACCAGCTAGTCCTGTATGACATATAGCGAAGCTTTGCATTTATTCCTTCAATAAGTCAAGTGATTTGTCAGAGAGCTATACACAGGACTTCCTACATCATTCAACATGGTCTGTGCTTTTCCAAATTGGAAAAAAGTTACTGGGAAACTTTGTATAAATGTTGAATGCAGTTCTTGATGATATTTATACCTCAATTATCAGTTTTCTTATGTTCAGTGATATCTTTTTGCTGAGTAAACAATAACCTTTGTTGTCTTCCTCTGTCTTGGTTGTTCACTTTCTTATCTGCTTCGGAGTCAAATGTGTTATTTATAATATGTACTTGATTTAGCTACAGGTCATCCTCTTTGTAAACTGTCGTTTAGAAATTTTTTTTTTTTTTATTACATGTGATAAAATGTGCAGGTTATTTTTTAATGTTATGTTTTCATACAAACAAAGTTGTTTAAAAAAATGTACTGATATGAAATGCAATAAACACAAACTTTGGTCATACATCAATGATAATCTTTTTATTTACATTTGGTTTTAACATACATGGACCTGACATAAAACAATTTTGACAACATAGGACTGATGTCAACATATGTCTACATATGTGAGCTCAAACTTCTCCACTATTGACAACATTGGTCACAAACATTCAGTCCTCACCCTCACCTAACTTTATCACCAAATTTACAACTGAAGGGTTTCAGGGCAAAATGAGACATATACACAATCTCCGTATTAATGACAATTTGTGCTCCAGTGGTTAGTAATTCATTATTAAGGGCATGTGCGGGCTTATAAAGGTCACAATTTTCAATATTTGGGTTAAATTAAAAAACTTCAATTTTGCTTCCTTATCAGGAAGGATTGTATCAGCATGTAAAAAAAAAATGAGGAGAGCCTCCTTTGTCTTGATTTTTTTTTTTCTCAAAATTCATTTTTCTGCAGAAAAATCCATACTAAATCTACTTTTGTGTCTGAATAGGATAACTTTTGCCAGGCTGTTTTGTCATCATATAACAAAGATTTATATAGAACAAAATGTAATACATATCTTTACTCTTGTTTGCTTTATGGCTGCGTGACAAATGATACATAAAAGACCCATCAAGCTGTCCCAGAGAGATGGGACTAGCAAATTTCAAATCCTTCTGTACAAAGACATACATGTATATATATGTCCTAAGTTGCTTCATGCCAAGTTTCAGAACAATTGACCAAAAAAAAAAAAAAAAAGTTATAGGGAAAAATATGTGATAAAAATCCAAAATGTCCATCATTATAACTACATAATGATGAACATTTTTTTTTGTTTTTTGCTTGTTTGCAATGTCCTAGCGACTCATTGAACAGGTATATGATGCAAAAACAAGTCTTTTCTCAAGAAATGAAGAAACTTATTTTTTATGTAGTAGCACATGCCCTTAAGTAAATGTACTAAAATTTTCTGAAGACTTTCAGGAAAGATAAGTCCCGTTTGGTGAAAACGAAAGTCCTCACCACATAGCACTATCCCCATTGCCACTATTGAGGGGTATGACTTGAAATTTCTAAAAATGGCGTTTGTTGCGTTTTGCCCTGAAACCGTTAAACTTTTCTCCTGGGCAGAGGATTTATTCATTCAACACAAGCAGTCGTTGATGATACAAACTAAATACAAAAAAAAAAAAAAACATATTAAGGACATCATCAGTTCTAGAATCCTGGTCCAGACAATATTACATAAATATACAAGGTTGTCAAAAAAGAATAAACCAATTGCATGATGCAATATTTTAATAAGGAAAAGCATTAAAAAACGCCAGTCAAGTCGCAAATTTTCTACTCCGAATCAACTTCTATTTCCCGTCTGACAAGTGTTCAGTGTGGCCACCACCTGCAGCATGGGAAACATCAATTCCTCCCTGACGCATTAGCAGCATATCATATCACAATCCACACAACTGATTGCTGTTGTTATTCGATGTTTGCAGTCATCGAGGTTAGGAGGTAGTGGTGGAACATAATCAGGGCAAAATTCTATTCAGATCTTAGAAAACCCCTCTTTCAGATGGTCACTGAGTCATTCCATGACAACTGAAGCAATGCATTGAAATCGGTTCATTTTTTTAAAATAACCTGTATATAAACTGCCCTGTGATAGCTTCAACATAAAGACTCTAGTCCCTGGTGAAAACATTGTCCACTGCCTAAAAAAAAAAAAAAATGAATGTTGGCCGTCATCCATAAAATTATGAGGTATTCTCTTAAAAATGTATCTCTCTGTCTTTCTACTCAGCTGAATTAATGTTTTTAAAATGTTGAACTTTTGAAGTCCTTGATATACCCACACAGAGTACATGTACAAATTTCTCTCCCATCATGTAGTTACTAAGGTTGAAAACTCATAAAATGGCTTTTTTTTTTTTTTTTAAAACCTGCTAAGTTACTTCCCTTTGCTGAGCACAAGAGATAAAAGACGGGCATTGTAAAGAAGGGAAAAAAAATCTCACCAACACCTTTTTTTTTTTTTTTCCATATGAAAAAAACTGAGGCAAAAAAAAATGTGGAAAAAAAATTACATATTATACATATATCAGGTGGTGAAAAATTCACCTTCATCATTTATGGAGTGAATTTTTTTCAGAATTTTTTGTTCCTTGTGTCTCAAATTACAAGAAAAAGTGATATGCATGTACTTCTTGTTCACAATGCTTAATGAGAGCTCCATTCTTTTCTTCTCTATCTCCACTTTTGAGCTATTGGGAGATACATAAATACATATGTCATATGAAAGAGGGATGGTACATCTACCATAATATGTAATTATTTCAACTATCACTTGCCCGAGCAAAAAAAAAAAAAAAGGTGCAAAAAACAGTTGTTAAACATTAAAAAAACAAAAAAAACAGCAACTTTCTCAAAATGTGAAAAATGGAGATGGAGCAACACAGAACCGAGCTCATGAAAACCATTTTTACCTAGCTGGCAAAGGAAAGTAATTTGACTGATGGTCGAAATGGGCCATTCCCTTCCTAAGAGACTGTTAATGGACACTTCTAAGAGAAATATATCCATTAACAATCTCTTAATGAAGTCTTAGCTAGGCAGAATCTCAGTGGGAGACAGCAATCAGTGAGACACTGTATCTGAACCAATGCCTTGTTCTAACAAGCTTTCCTTTCACTCAAATCTTCCAGCCTCACTATTTCCTCTTTTATTATGCATGTATATGATTTGTCAGATGTAAGGGAAAAAAAAACCCCAAAAACTTGCATTTGTAGCAACCAGCTTCAAATTGAAACAAATATAACGAAAAAAAAAAAAAAAAGCAAAGAGGGAGAGGTATGCAGTAAAATTATTCTTATAGTCACCCAAATTTTTTTTTAAACTTGAAGATGATGTCATTTATTATTTTACAATTGATGACCACAAAATCAGACCCATAATTCACACTCTCACATGATCACAACTGTGGATGTTTTCCACTACTATTACCACGTTGAATTGAACAATTCTTTAAAAGTTCATAGTCCCATGTAACAACAATGGCAGGAAGACATAGGCCCTACATTACATGCATATCATATTATACACTGTAAGGTACTACCAAATATGAAAGTACAGGAGAAAATCCCAGGTATTCTTCTGCTCGCCAATTTGATGATTGTTGTATTTATCTGTACTTATCAATCTCTCCAGAAAATTGTTTTCATGTCGTCTTCTATATGTCTTGAAAAACTGCCATAGTGATGGCTCTTCACTGCACGAGTATCTCCTAATAATAATTCTAACAATGTCATCTACAACAACACGACACTGCTTGCATTCATTCATCAGTATTTTCTTCTCTCACTCTATGGGTAACTTCCATTTGCTCGAACTTCAAAACCAACTCAATCAGATGGCAAAATACAAGCAAAAACAAAATAATCACATAAGCAGGAAAAAAAAAAAAAACGATATTTAAAATCACAACACATTAAAAACAGGACAAGCACTAAGAGAATACAATGCAAAGTAAAATTGCGTAGACCATGCAATGATTGCACAACCTTTTCCGGATGACCACAGGCTCAGTCAAGTCTTTGTAAAAAAATCTCTGAAGTGAACAAATCTAGCAAGTACAAGAAATACGTACAGCTACTTTAGTGGGCATTTCACCTGTGTGTCACAGAGATTTGTGTCCCTGTGTTAAAAAGCAACAACATCATATCACTGTAACCACGTCACAAGACCTCAGTCATAAAGTTAAAACATGGATTCAACTTTAGTTGCTATGTGTGCCAAAGCCAGGCTGACCCCTCCCAAAGTATGACGAAGTACTTCAGGGTCAGTCACATGACCATGGGATCATTGCCCACGATATGGATTTGTTTATATATATGATGTGAACATATCTGAATGCTCACGATTTACTAAGAGTTGTCTGCCTTGCACAGAGCATGTATGCAAATCAGCATTTAAGAGACAATCCCTCTGTCATCTGACTGACTCCCCATCGTTTCACAGCCGCAGTTTCTGTGCTTGGCCCACGACTCCAATCCATCTCTGGAAAGGAGGTGATGAGGGCACAACCTTCAATCTTTCCAGCTGCGACTTGAGGGAAACTATGCAACAAATACCCACATCACAATTCTTTGTCTGCTTTTCACCAACTGATATGCACACACACTCTAAAATGAAATAGGGGGGGGGGGGGGGGGAAATGGACATCATTTCCTTCTCTCGCTCTTTTTTTCTCTCTTAAGAGGCTAAATTGATCCCTTGAATATGGTGTAATTACCAAAAATATCATCCCTGATTGAAGACCCACCATGCGACCTGAAGCGAATGAAAGATAGCTTCTATGCCATGTGTCGAACTTTCTGCTAGGTGCTCTAAATCTCACTCAGATTTGTGATGGGCTTTTCTCAACCAACTGTGGGGGATATCATTCTGCTAATGTTCCTGGTATAACAGCATCCCCAAATTTGTGTCAAGCAATTTCACTTTCTGCATCAATCAAGCAGAATCATCGCGCAAGTGTTTTACGCGGTGCTGGGCATATAATCTTATGTTAGAAGACTCATAAAAACTGATTCTCAAGCCTTGGTCATGAAAATGTGATTGGTAGACCTGATTCTAGTGGAGACATCTTTTAAAAAAAAAACATAGGTAAGCTCTGTGCCATAAAGGTATAGGTCTAGGGTTACTGTAAATCTAATCTGGTTGCACAGTTAGTGAAGAGAGTAAATGTGAAATGTGATGATGATGTTGACGATAGGTCAGCAGTGTTCAGGACTGGCATGGCAGAGAGCTTAGACCAGGCATGTCCAAAAGTCCGGCCAGTAGGCCAAATGCAGCATGTGTGCAAATTTCAGCCCACCCGCAGCCTTGTCACAGTAAATTAATTCAGACAGATTTTTTTCCAGTAGGATTACTTACTGCAGACAAGATCTCAGTGTCATCCTTCACGTTAGTGCAGGCAAGTAATTCTTGGATATCATTTGCGATACAATTGTCATAAATAGTTAATTTTCCTAGATGATTTTCATATTTATGGTTTAAAGAGAATGTCATGCTGAATGTTCACCCCCACACATTTTCATCTTATGAAATCTGGCCCTCTTCTCAAAACATTTTGACATCCCTGGCTTAGGATTTCAACCATACAGATAACATCACAGCTTTCCCCACTGGCTTCCAGGAGATGTTCTACTGTTATTGTTAGATGTTGTCCGACTCTTTATCTTTGAGTTTTTGTTTTGATTTGTTTCCAAGGTGTCACTACCTTGACCGATAATCAACATAACTGTTTTGTAAATGTAACTGTCAGGAAGATGAACATTTATGCTTCCTGCAAATTCTTTACTTCCTGCTTGACACTGTGCAACATAATTAACATGTTATCTGTAAGTCTGTACAAAACATGGGGATAATTGGTGTGCAAATGAGGAAAAAAAAAAAAAAAAAGAAAAAGTTTGCTTTCAAACTGATTCTAACAAAGGAAGAGTAAAATTCTTACTAAAGTGCAAAATCATGATGTACTGATCATTTCTCATGAAAGCTTCCTGGAAAGCTGGAACGTTAATTTCTTGGAAGTCTCGAGCACAGCAAATCTTTGAGCATGATCTCCTTTTCAGCTGAACTGGCAGCAGGACCAAGTGTGGACATTTGACTATCTGATGTGTATAATAATTTCCATCTACAGCTCACACTTTCTCCCAGCAGTCGGGTGCAGAATACTGATATGCTTTTTTTTTTCACAACTGGAATAACATAATCTGCTCCAACAAATTTATCAGAAAAATACAATCTGGATTCCACAGTAACTCAATATAAGTGACGTCTCATCAGAACAGTTTTCACACAAGTCCTGTGTTGATCTGTCTCTCAGGCAGAAGTGGACAACACTTGGTATCAAGACACTACGCAATACAAAATGTCCACATTGTGAATATATGAAAAATATTTTGTCCGCATCCTTCAGTATCCGAACCTCAGTAAGTCACTCTGAAGGAAATCCTCAGAATACATTAAGCAGTGCAGGCTCAACAATAAATAACTTTGATTTCCCCCATCAATGCCTTGACCACCACAGCCTCACACTGGTCAGTCTCTGGAACAGTTGATTTGGTCAAACTTGCAGTCAACGGAGGTCAAGATGACAAATCCCCAAGTATCCAAACAATCAATATTTAGTACTAGCTTTCATCTGGGAGAATAGTGATACACAACTTCTTCTCTGGCCAGCTGTAGGTCTTTGGACATAATATCTGTGGGCACAACAAAAAGTAAAGTGATAACCTAATTGACACACTGCCAACGACATAAAGTGCTATTTCAGTATTTCATGGAAACCTAAACATGAATTTTAAAACTGCTGTTTATTTTTTTTTTTCTTAAATCACAGACAGATAATGGAGTAAGAATTTTTCCCCCTTGAATTTATTCTCTAGTCATTGTGCTTTCATGGTCTTGGGATATTTTGCCTCACTATCTAATACAATACATTTCCCATTAAGATGACTTTCCACATTCTTCAGATGGTGCCCCTTAATCTATATCACGAGATGTAAAAAAAAAAATAAAAAAATTGACATTTCCAGTACAATGATCATGTAATTTGTGGCTGTCCATGCTCGGAGCAGGTCCAGGCAAAGCATGAGACAGTTGATGACATGTCAAATACGGAAAAAAAAAAGGAAATGAAAACCACTGCCTGCCAAGTGTCAGACATTTACTGGCACTCCAAGTACAACTCTCCTGACAATCCAGCATTCTATAAGTCTGTGATGGTTTCACCTACCTCATCAGGATTGGACAACTCATCCAGATCTTCTATCATATCATCCAGAGCTTCATCTTGAATGAGAACCTGCGGACGAATGACAAAAGTGTTAGTGACTTAAGTGTACAGATTGACAGTTTCAAACAAAATAATTCATTTTTTAGGCAGCCGATATTCGTAAATAAAACAATATATATATCTGTCAGAATAGCTTCAATACAACATCTACGGAATCTAAAAAATCACCGCACTGAATGTCCACCATTTCCCAGAATACACCTGGAATGAGATGTGGTCAACGGCGATGTCAAGAGAGACAAGAAAATGCATAATGCAGAGGGAGGGCAGGATCATTGCTAGTCCTGAGTTTCCAGACAAAATGCTCATCAGTAAATCATTCTAACTACCTCACAACTTTTCGCAACAGCGTTTTGCAAGAAACTGCATCTCTGATATTTCATCCTCACGACTGATAAATTGTAAGATAAAACATTTTGAAATAGCTCACCAACAAAACCTGAAACAACTGCTATCAACAGCAATATGTTGAGATAGCTTAGCCATGAGATCCACACACTATAACATTTGCTGCTAAAATTTTCTAAAAACTTCTAGTCACAAATGATCCATGTTTGGGACCATACAACATGATAAGCTTTGCCGACTGACTAATGTAACAAAGTATCAGCTGTGCTTTTTCTTGTGACTCTCTCTCTCTCTCTCACCTGTAACCAAGTACCATGTGCTGCAAATGGATGTTCCTCATCAGTGATAGAGCCAACAACTGACGATGAGACTAGAGTTATTGCGATGTCATTCATAATGCCTTTGAATGTAAAGTGTCGACCGTGCTTCAATCGTCCCCTGTGGCAAAAGTTTACAATGTTATTCATTAATTTAACAATAACTTAAAAAAAAAAAGATTGTTAGGTCCAAGATTGTATGACTATCATTATATACAAAAAAAAAAAAGACGTAAATTACTTAAGGCAACAGCTTCGATTTATCCATTGCATATTTGAATATCTAAGTAAAATTTCAAACAGGCAAAAGGTAACACTTTTTTAGAAGAAGAGATGATAGTTGTGCATGCATTGCTGACCTAAAAGAATATGGTATCTCCTCCTCTCTTTGGTTTGCATATTATCCAAGAAATAATCTGAAGTATGAAATTTTTAAATATTCTCCTTTCTATAGAACAAACCAAAATGAATAAACAAGCTGCTCGACGCAGTGTTAAGGGGATCTACGGGTGAAAAATTCAAACAAAATCGATTTCCAACCCATTTTTTTTTCTTCCTCTATTTTGCTTTTTGTACTCAAAAATTGTCATTAGTGACTTAGAACTGCATTTAGAAATCATGGGTGTGACACAAAATGCAGCTATCATTGGTCAAACAGCTAACTTTCTAGCCTTGACGACGGACTATTTCGTCATATCTACATACATGTATTTGGTATTGATGGAAAGCTCTAGTTGAGTACTTTCGTCTCACTTTCAGTTCTACTTACTCTCAAACTAAATGTAAGGTCACAAAGCCACTGAAATGGCCATACTCTCATTCTGAAATCAGGGAAATTCCCTTAATCATGCAGAAAACTTTTGCTCTGATTGGCCGTGCGGCGAAACCCTCTGCTCTGATTGGATGGACCCCTAGTTATGCCTTGACCGTGAGCCTTAGCCATGGTCTTCCAGGACGCACCACATCCGTTTGGAATGCATCACTATTTGCAGCTCTACTTTCAAATCTGTGATGCAACTCGATTTATTTCATTATTCCCGTGACGATAGAGGCCTATATCTTTGCTACAAAATGCCTCAACCAAAGAAACAAGTAACTCATTTAACAAGAGCATCAAAGGCCCATGCGAGTCGAACGGGTGAGACGCGCTATCATTTTTACTTTTAAATGCATTTTCTCCATTTGTCATTTTTTCAACTGAAAATGCCTAAGGCTCTGTTAGTTACTGACATACAGCCTTCAGATTTATCATGGTGTTACCTGAAACCTTCGAAATTGATGAAATGGAAGCAGATTTTCAGATTTTCAGTTCTGGGATTTTAAAGAAATTTTTTTGGGATGAAAAGTGCATTTTCCATTACTCATTCCATAAATATAAAGTGGATGGCCACAACTTTTGTCCTTTTCATTTTATTCTAAATGTGGCTCCATTTCATTTTTACACTTACATCAAAATATATAATTACAAAATTTTGTGAAAAATATTGAAAAATAAATGAGCCTTAGGCTTTCAAAGTTTACCAAAAAATTCAAGATGGTGGATGTTTATGTTAGTTTCCATAGCAACCACCAAGTTATATATCACAATCTCTATCAAATTGTGTTTACTCGGTGCTAAATAATATTATTGAGTAAAAAAACTGCGCACTGGGTTTATTTTCTGAAATTTAGATTTTAAGCAAACCAATCTGTAACAATGCGTTATGGCAAGACAAATGCTGAGGACGTTGGTGTACCTGTAACAATCTGACTATACCTGAGAGCTAGCGGAAGTAACGAGCCGGCCTCCAGATTAAACTTGAGATGAACTGACTCAAGAGAACGGGTTCTAATCAGCTCAATTGGACCCTCGGAACTCACTGTGCTGTCAAATGATTCTTTCCTGGACTGTGTTTGTGATCTGTACACGAGCAAACAAAAAACACAATAACTAACCCTCATATTCACAATTTATATACACAATGGTTTTTGTCTAAGAGTCCTCTTTATTGTGTCACCCGAAGTCCAGGTTCTTAGGCAGCGACTAGTGCATTAATATCTTTGTCTATTACTTAACAGTGTAAATAAAAGGTTTCTGACTTGCTCTAAGAGAAATGCACACTTTGGCTGGTTCAGACGACCAAATCCAGCAAAGTGAATGAACAACAGGATAAAAAAATGTCAGCTGTTTTCCTCTGAATTTCATCATACAGCTCTATTCTTCATACGAAAAAAAAAAACAAAAACAAAACAAAACAAAAAACATGTTTCTAATTGAAGGAATTTTATGTTACAACTAGAAATCTCTCAAACAATAAAACTTGAAGATTTCAAGGCTGCATTTATTAGTTAACATTAGCAACAAAACTGCTGTTAGCTGATATATAGAGACTGATATGTTACCACTGACAGACAGCAGTGACAGACTTACTCGTCTTTGACGTGGACATGTGTGCTGCTCAAACCTTTCTTCAGTGTGGCCTTGATTTGTTCAGACTCTGAGGACACAACAAACAGTCATATGTCACTACTGTAACCACTTGTGTGCAGGACACATGTTCAGTCCACATCACGTATTCATCCTTTTATCTTTGGTTTTTGAAAAGAGAAGAAATCAAACACTGGTGCATGCAATTTAACTTGGCCGAATCTGGGCACTGCAGTGAAAATTTCAAAGCTTATGTATGGCACTGAAAATGGCCTCAAAAGATAAAGCTTGAATTTCTGATGATTATTTTTCTTGAATTGTTTCAATATATTGATTAGTTCCTGAGATTTTTTTTTTTTCATTTAATTTTGGAAGTGGATAGGTGGACCCCGGGTATATATATATCATCTATAATTATTCATCATCATTGCACACCATCTATAATTAGCCCGTCGGACCTACATGTTAGTGTTAGGGTGGACTGTCACCCCGCTCGTCGGACCTACATGTTATCGTTAGGGTGGACTTGCGCTGGTGGAGGGTCCCAGCAGGTTGAGCCAGAGGGGTTGTTCTAGGTCTCTACGACAACCGAGAAGGTAAAGAAAATGTACAGTGCGTCGCCCGTGGTCCACCTATCATCTACCTTTCTATAGAACATGGAAGGTCTGCAAACACAAGAAATATGGTCAAATACCCCGTACTGTCAGAAAATTCCACACCACTAACAAAACAGGTTCCTATGCCAAAAACACAAGATCCTTTCCCCATGGAGTAGTGGGATAAGGTTTGCTTGTACATACAAGTTGGGACGACTTTTTTTTCTGTACAACAGCCTTGCTAGATTATATACAGTGCAAGACATGTGTTGGGAGGCTCAATGTGGGCAATGGAGGGTTCGTAGAGGAAGTTGGCCGTGGGCTAGCGTACCTCCTCGGGGCTTTTGACCCCTGGCAATGGAGGGTTCGTAGAGGATGTTAGCAATGGTGCTCTCTCTTGCTGGGTATATACAATGCAAGGCGTGCTGGGAGGCTCCATATGAACAATGGCGGGTTTGTTAGGCTAGTGTACCTCCTCGGGGTTTTTGGCGCCTTTTGTATACTGCTGAGACATTCCTTGGTGACAAAATCAAAGGATCCTACCCCATGTCTAAATGGGGCATTATAAGCAACAACATCAATCATCAAATTAAAATGAATATCTACAGTGGGCCCATTCTAAATCTCTATGTGACTCGAACACACTGGACCCGGCTCCACCCATCCTTGTCCCAGCGCCAGCACGTCTCTGTTACAGCGAGTAAAAAAAATCGCTGGCTATGTGGGTCTATTGGTCCAGCTAGACCTGAAAGTCTATTTGAGCCTATTGATGTAACTCTTTCTTTCTGTCTGTGCGTAAAACAGTGCATGTCCAGTTAGTTATATAACGTGTCGAGGGGGGGGGGGGGCAACTTTGCCTGTGCTTCCTCACTGCAATTGCAAGCCCACATAGTCACTCCGAACAGAGGGGTCTGAATTGGAACAGAGTTGTGCTAATTAGAGACTCGTGAAAAACTGCATTGAAGCGATAAAAATAGAAAGTGAAACGGACGCCACGAAAGTTGAAGTGTCACGGATCGAGCTCGGCTCAGCTCGGTGTTGTGCCGGGCGCGCAGTGTTGTGCTCGTCATAGTTTTTAAAAACTTGGCCCGGTTAGGAGACTGATCCATGCACTGTGTTTTGAACTTCACCGTCCGCAAACAACTGCCCATCTCGTTGTGCCCGTACAAGTTGGTACAGTACTTAATATCTCAAAACACGCTCTGTAGATCGATAGCCTAAACTAAAGGTATAGTGCCGTATGATGGTCATCATCCTTTAGTACCGGCCATGTGCCCATGAACCTTGAAACTGAATGTGTCTCAGGATATTCTCTGCAGATAAATATAGGTCGCCATAAACACCATCCTAATGCCTCTCAATGTGTCTGTTCGCACTGTTGAATCTTTCATAATATCAGTTTCTGAAAACCAAAAACTCATATCGTTAGTGTGATTCTATGCATGGTACCGCTAAATAAAAAAAGCTACCATGCTCATATTTCACATTGCAAGAATTTCAATGGTTGTATGAACATTTTAGCATTTACACCACAGTTCTACACTAAAAGACTACCAGTCCAAAAAAAGTTCGAAAAATTAACACTGACTAGAGAAAGATTCGTCTTGTAAAATCCAGGACCTTGACAGCATTATGGGACCAGCGAGCAAAACAGTGCAATGGAACCCCAACGATGGTAGATAAAATTAAACATAGGTATATATTAAACTACACAAAATAGTATAGGCTCCTCATGCTTGGGGAATTCCGAGCAAGTTCCAGTCAGGTGCATGCGTTTAGACGACCCTGGTGCAACCAACTTAATTGTGAGTGGTATATGCTCTTTTGAGATTATGGCAAAATTACAAGTGATGTTTCTGATAATCAAATCAACCCATGATGTAACTCTTAAAATATATAATAAACTGAGTATTTCCTCAATGTGTGTACGTGAGCGGGCGTAATAGAATAGATATTGGTAAAAACAGAAAGATAATGCAGCAAGAGACAGATAGACAGCCGCATGAATAGAGTAAAACCCATGCTGAGAGAGAGAGAGAGAGAGAGAGACAGACAGACAGACAGACAGACAGAGACAAAGAGAAAGAGAGAGAGAAGGCTGGACTTTCAGTGAGAGAATAGGAGCAGCGACAATAGAAGTGAAAATTCTTACCAATGTCGCTGCTCACACTCACAGCAAGGGCCACTGAGGCGATGGCCAGAAGGCAAAGCAAACGGAGCATGGCTGGGCTGCTGATGATTCTACTACCAAAGGCGTGTGAGACGACAGAGCTGGATGCAGCTGGTAATTTATAGCATAATCTTATCACTGAGCGAGTAACTGTCAAATAATAATAATAAAAATAAGCATGATAATTTGAGACAAAGCTATTTTTTCAGTCTCATTAGTAATGAGATATAAAAATAGCTTGTGTCTGTTTTGTTTTTTTTCCCTGTTCTTTCACTTGTGCTATCAAGAGTGTCGTGGGAAATGAAATCCTGTCTTATGCCTCAGAACTAGAACTCTAGTGCTTTAATGATGCCACTGATATAGACCGTTTCACTTTTACTGGCTGTGAAAGAGCAACACGAGCACGCACAGAAAACTGTCACTGTCAATAGCGACCAGCTGAAAAGAAGCCAGTGATAGCTATCCCTCGTTTTTTGTTGTTTTTTTTTACTACACTACAGTAAATTTACTTCTAATGATAAGGGGCAAGAGGGTATAATTTATGTTGCTAAATCCTTGGTTCAGCCCTTTATTTTATTATTATTATTATTATTATTTTATTTTCTATTATTATTATTATTATTTTTCAAGAGCCCATATTATGTCTGGTAGCCAGTCAAAGTGAAACGTATGTCGATTTTTCATCATATGGGGTTTTTAGTATCACGTGAAAGCTTATTTCATACCCTTTCGGGTGGTGAACAAAGTTTTGAGCTAGCCTCATTCTGGCCAAAGATATTGCAGTTTAAAGAGAAAAGGGGAGAGCCCCCCCCCCCCCCCCCACCCCAAGCAATGACCGAAATTCCTAGAAAATCGAGTTTAAAAGAACGGTCGAACGCATAAATCTACATATCTATCTCACAAAACCCCGATTTTAATGAAGAAATATTTATAAATCGAAGGTAAAACTGATAATGTCTTGTTCAGAAATGAATGTACTTTCGATTTCTGAAATTTAAAAAAAAAAAAAAATCGATATCTGACCTTCCTCATCACATTCAAAGCCCGATTTCTCGGTTCTAGCCCAGAGACTTACGTTTCATTTCAACTGGCCGCGAGACATAGGCCTATACATTTACCTTGTTGGTCATCAGTGTTAAAATGAGCATTTCGTTATTATTATTATTATTATTATTATTGGGTTGTTGTTTTTTAATGACAGCCGTTATATACTGTAGTTACAGACTGTTATTGTCATTGAGAGGAGGAGGAGGAAGGGGAGGGGGTTTCAACAACTGGCACAGAAACGATGGGAGAGGTAGACAGACAGACAGACATTAAACTGACAGTGATAGACAGACAGAGAGACGATGAGTGATACTGATAGTGATAGACGTGAGCCGAGTAGAGAAAATAATAGTAAAACAGAGCCCGAAATGAAATACACTAAAAATAGAAAAGAGACAGAAAGAAGATGCTTTCTACTAATGCAATAGCCGGGTATCCCGATATGGCACCGCCCCTCGGGGTACGCCGAAAGGGGCCGAACCCTAGATCTAGATCCAGATCCAGATCCAGAAGAAGATGGCATTGTTGTGATTGCGCATTGAACAAAGGCTGCAACATCCAAACCACAAGTGACAAAATACATATCATAATCCTGCTGTATAATCACAACCTTGAGATCACAGGTCATTCCATTAATATTGAAGTCAGATTGTCACCCGTCCAGCGATCATGGATGAATTCTAATCTATTACTTTTTTTACTTTATTTTTAGGTTCCTAAGAGCACCCACCTTAATGTTGAGCATCATGATTGTAAAATAAATCTACGAGAATATAATTTGGTTCTCAATTGTATAAAAGAGACAATCAAAATTTCATTTGAAAACATTGGGTGGACAGCTGTTTCAACATGAGTAGGAAAAACATTTTTTTTTTTTCTCACAATTTCCAGTGATCAGACACTCGATCATAACGATGACTGGACAAACACACATCAATGTGTTATGCTAAAGTTAATGAAATCAAACTTTCCCTCTTCTCTTAGACAGCAAAATCCTTTTAACCAATTCATATCTTCGAGCTGTGCTTATCTCAAATACACGCACTACAAAAAGAACAAAAATCTTTGAATAATTGTAAAAAAAAAAAAAAAATCAGTTTGACCCATTTAAATTGTTAATGGTAATAGTTATATCTGACCCTTCGAAGACCCTGGATCGAAAGTAGGGTAAAGTGAAGACAATAAATGACAACAGAAATTGAAAGGTGACAAACTGGCACTACAGAAATTAAAATCAGCCCAGAAAATATTCTTAATAGAATAAGCTTCACTCTCGAATGCCCAATACATGGACTAGATCTATACCATGTTCCTTGTTACCGAAGTCAAAGTCTCCTTGTAAAACTAAAAATTGGTTGGATGAGACTGCAAGTGGACAATCCATACGTTGGATTTTCGTTTCATTTAATAATGATGAGAGCTTTATTTGTCTGCATATTTCTGCCTGGTCCTCATCTGCTAAAATATTAATTAATGAAAGAAGTGACTGAAATCTGTTTTAAAATTGTACGTATGCTTGTTAAAAAAAAAAAAGAAGCAAAAACTGAAACGCATTTGCAATTTGATTACAGTCATAAGGGCACCTTATAACTGATCATTACCTGACAATCGGTATGATATGAATATTGACTTAAAAACACAAACAGTTGAAATGAACGGCACAATGTGATTTGTATGGTGAATGATAACCATTGAACACTGTTGTAAGGCACTTACAATAGTACTCATTTGGCAGTAATTTTCACATTGGTACCTTCTCTAAAACAAAAAAGGTGATAGAACAACCACGACAGAATAGATGGTGCCTTTATTCTACTCGAATTTAGACGCCATAGAGGGTGCTTTTTAATGTCAACTCACCAATGAGACGCAAAGGGGGGGGGGGGGGGCAATTCATGAACAGCAAATAAATGTTCTATAAACAGTATAAACTATAGACCTATTAATGCTTCTAGTTAATTAATTTAAATAAACTGCGCTGTTCAAAAAGATAATATGCAACAAAAAGGTCCACAGATGTGTGGACAATGGTCCAGGTCGACCAATAATTACAGAGGACAGAAACGAATATATTGGATCACATTAAAATTTCATGCCATGTCTTTGTGAGTATGTGTAGGCATGCTTGTTTGCATGTCTATGTCCATAGATTACCGTGGATGGTGGGGGTGTGGGTGGGAGGTAGGAGGTGGGAATAGAAATACCTTAATTAACCTTAATGTAAATGGAAGTTTTTTTTAAACAAAACAATAAGAAATGTTTTTGGACAGTGTGTGCCCGTGTGCCACAACGGGTGCAAGAATCATCAAAGAACAAAACTGTCCTCAGTTTCGGG
This sequence comes from Peronia verruculata, assembly GCA_038406235.1. NCBI lineage: Eukaryota > Metazoa > Mollusca > Gastropoda > Systellommatophora > Onchidiidae > Peronia > Peronia verruculata. The sequence continues at coordinate 2,953 of JBCAUA010487830.1, read as the reverse complement.
TCAAGCCAGTTCACACCAAGTTCCCCTTCTTTAATAACTCAGGACATAAAATAATGCATGGCGAATGTTTGTAAAACGCAGGAATGGTAGATGAGATTTCAAAGAATGACATGAATAATTGTATTCCTGAAACTGCTTGTTAGAGAAGTGGAAAGGCCACATTGGATTGGCGGGAAAAATGAGAAAGGAAATGTCTCGTGAACATCTTTGGTATGCCATACAAAGATCCACTTGGGAATGGATAGACAGAATCAATCACTGGAGAACAACCCCTGTGAATAGACTGGCTTCATTGACAACGGTCTAAGACTAAGAGTTCTTGAGAACCGAAAAACGCGAGGAAGCTGGTTGTGAAAATAATCTTCTGTGATGTCTTCAGCGATCTTCAAGACCCCAGAATTGGATAAGATAGAATAGGACAGAATATGACAGGATATGTAAGAACAGGATAGGATGGGATAAAACAGCCACTGCATGATAGGATAGGACATGATAGGATAAGACACGAGGATAGCTTAGGATTGGCATAGAGTAGGGTAAGATAGGTTACGATAGGATAAGTGCAGAGCATGACAGGACACGGCAGGGCGGGGTAGGACAGGACAAAAAAGACAGGAAATGACAGGACAGGGCAGGATAGGGTAGGGTAGGATAGGGTAAGTTTGGATAGGTAAGGATAGAATAAAAGAGGATATGACACAAAGGCAATGTTAGAGATTCAAATGGATCTGTTTCAGATGAAGAGAGGAGATACTTTTTTTTTCCTTTGAAATGCCTCGAACAAAGTAAGTAAATACTCTGTTTTAGCAATGGCGTGGTGTACTCCAGTTCAAATGCCTGAAATCATAGTCAATTTGCAACCTTAGGCAGACAAAAACCAATCTGAAATGACAAGAATATCAATCTGAAGTTTATAATCAGACTAAAAAAATCAATGCTGCATACATGGTCATCTCTATTTTCTTGTATGCACGTGAAGAATGTCCCGATCCAGGTCGTGGAGGCGCGATGCTCTGATAAATTGTAGACATCATCTACACATAAACTTTGATGTCATCAATAACAACACAACAAATAGTGGATTCTATGAAGAACTCTTGGCCACTGTCAAAACTAGACTTTTCCGAGTCAACCTCAGAAAATAAGTCTAGTTCATTCACTAAATCTCACACATAAGTGCTGTAGTGTTGAAGAATTGTGTCCACTGAGGATGGTGTGCTCAATATTCCATACCAGCAGTGCTCAACAGTCACACATTTTGGCTATACTACTACCATAATATGTGCTCTTACGATTCTGGTCATTGACATTTTTTTCGCTCTACGATGCCCTAAGAACAATAACAGTGTAATAAAAATGCATGTAGTTTCACAAGTTACAAGAGCTGCATGTCATTCTCAGGAGAAACCAGTAAAGATATCACAGGTTACATGTGAAAAGTAAAAGTATGTCCACACAGAGTTTGAAACTGATTGGAGGGAAATCATGGAAATGTTGAAATTTATTCGCTCTTCTGTAAAGCTGGTATAATGTCAGTAATCAGGACCAAAATTGCTCTGTTTTGGCTTATGATTATTATTATTATTATTTTTGTTATTATTATTATTGTCATGGAACGCTGTCATTGTGAGGCACACAGAACACAGACATCTAGCAAAGTTCATAATATCATGAACTTCGTTGACGTAGGCCTCGCTTGTTTTTATTGCTAGGCTCTTCTGAAAATTTACACAATGAGCAAAATTCACACCGGCGATACTAAAACTGTGCCTGCTTCGGTCAGGATTGTACACATCTGAAGTTTTATTCCGACTCCAGGGCCGTGTTTTTAATCGTCTGGGCTACCAAAGAGAATATGTTAGAAGTGAATGTTAAAACCTTGGGATGATTTTACTTCTTCAGTAAGTATGGCTGTTTGGAGAAATTTTCCATAAGTAACACATGAAACTAGACCCAGGTGTAATCAGTACCACAGATTATTGAAGCAGAATGAAGTTTTCTGTTTTGAGTAAGGGTTAACGTCATGATAAGGTTCATATTTAGGACCACAAGACCATCTTCAAAATAGACCCCCTTATTAACCTTAGTTGGACTGTGTTTGCTTTAGTAAATCTCTCAGTTGTTGGTTTGAAATGCTTTAGTCTTGCTGTCTTATCAAGAGCACGGTAATTGGTATCAATGACTGTCTCTGGGAGAAAACCAGGTCTCCCTGCCACTGTGCCATACTGATGGTAATACAAAGCACCAATTTTAACCTCTGCGTTTACCATTAGTTTTTGGTCTTTGAACTCAGACAAATTACCTCGTGTAACAACAAGACTGAATTTTTACCTACCTACCTACAGAAATTCATCTCAATACTGAAGCTATCCATCTGTGGGTGATAAGCTAAGACAATAATTTAGGGTTGCATTTCGTAGATGTGTGAAGGAACTCGTCGGCATGTTTATTAAGAATCCATCACGTGATCAATCTCTAGAAATGTTTTCACAATATATGTGTCATTTCAATCCACTTTTCAAAAACGAATAAAATACTTTTTCGCGTCCAGAAGACAATTTGTTTTCGGATGCGTAGATTTTATTATCTACTCATCGGATGTTTTGTTATAATCCACTTTTATCCTTCAGCTTTTAAAATTCCGGTGCTCGTATAGTATTTCAAAAGTTGGAATATATAAATACTTTTGCAGGGCGTACTATAAATCGCTGGTGGAGTGATGAAACCTAGTAACCCCAAAAACGAAAATTTTACAGGACAGACAAAAAAACCCGATTTGTTATTGACCAAGAAGGTCTGCACGAACCAAACGTGTTGTAGATGTATGAAAACACATTTAAAACTAGATTACTACTAAAAAATCACTTTTATATAAATTATATGGCTATGCTGTGGGATGCGAGGTTTCGTTACATTATTTTTGTCGTGATGAAACCACGTAACCAGCAGGCGG